>ARYC01009235.1:0-17322 GCA_000711775.1 Oxytricha trifallax | reverse complement strand
AATTCATGAAGTGAGCAAGAGACTTTATAAAGATGTTTAAAAACCAGATGAAATGAACATAGATGCAGGAGCTGGCACTAAGAGAAGAAATATGGGCCCAAGCAAGCCATAAGAAGAGGAGAAGAAAGAGGAGCCAAAGTCATTTATGGCCAGTTTAATATGTGAATATATTCATTCGTTTAAATCTAAAACTTATTTATAAACATTCATTCTTCCCTTTCTCGCACAAATTGTTGTCTTATCTACGCTC
Source organism: Oxytricha trifallax (assembly GCA_000711775.1). Classification (NCBI taxonomy): domain Eukaryota; phylum Ciliophora; class Spirotrichea; order Sporadotrichida; family Oxytrichidae; genus Oxytricha; species Oxytricha trifallax. Next base: position 17,072 of record ARYC01009235.1, on the reverse strand, counting down.
ACTCTCTTACAGCTGCTTTGAATCAAGTCTACTGTATCGATGGGCAAGTCATGCATAAGATGATACAGCAGAAGCTTCTTGTAGTGAGTCTTTATTTAACTCCTGTAGAATTCTATTCCATTAAATTAAGGGCTGTAAGGAACGTTGTATATAGGAGTTATGTTTAACTCTTCATAAGCTTTCTTTGACTCCTTAGTCTTATGAACTGATAGGTTATCAACAAACAGGATGATCTCTTGGTTGCTATACTTCTCTCTAGCTTTGTAGGAACTCTATATACTACTCTCGCTTAATAGAGCGAGGGTGAATAACATAACTCTCTAAGCCTGAATCTTCACTTTTACCAGCTAAAATTGCATGAGTGACTACCTTTACTTTTTAGTCATAAACTTCTATGTTATCATACTTCTTGTACCATGACTTATTAATAAAGTGTTGAACGTAAACACAGCTTCATCTGCATGTATGAACTTGATGTTATTATCAATAGCTCTCTGCATATAATCATATATATAGTTTAAATTATTACTATAAAATGGCACTGTAAAATCAATCACTCTCTTCACTCTTTTGACAGTCTTGAAAGTAATATCATTTCGTCTATAAATATTGGCTATAGTCTAAGGAGAGATACGCATGTCTGGAAACTTGCGATGAAACATGACAGCTCGTTAGTCAAGAGGAAAGTGAGCCCAAAACTTTAATGTCTTAGAGTCACAGAGATAGTCAATATGGACCTGTGAGAACTTATATTTTCTTGCAGGATGTTTTCAAGAGCCTGAGTTATAATGTTAAACAGCTAACAAGCAATGATACCTAACAGTTGAAGCACTCTTGTGTAGGAGTCTTGCTATGGCTGTATAATTCAACACTGGTTTGACTTAGTCTATATTAATACTTGTACCATACCTAAGCTTAAGCAGTAAATCTAAATATTGCTCATCATGTATAGACCCTAAATTTCGCTAATTTCTATTTCTCATTTTGCAAATTGGCCTAATTTCTCTACTAACCCCAATAAGACCCCAACTATACCCTACAAATCAAAGCACTTATAAACCTCACTAAGGGGTTTTGGGGTTTTGAATGATGGCAATAAGTCAAGAGGAGACTATAATCAACTACGGAATGAAAAATTACTGAAGTGTGCACAAGGTTCTAGTGGACTAAAATCATATGAAAAATTGTGAGTTAATTAACTCAACTGGAGACCACACTAAATTCTCAAAAATAATAATAGAGAATAGACTATTTGACAAAGGAGGCCACAAATTAATAGAAATCATAACAAATATGATATGGCTAGATTATATAATAAGACAACTAGAGACCCATGACAATTTAAAAAGTTTTTTGCGAGTGGCGTATGTAAAAAAAAGAGGAATTATTTGATGTGATGAAACTAAAAACAAATTGATAAAAGAATCGAATAACAAATGTGGAAGAGAATTAAAGAGTTAAATGAAGTGAAATCAAAGAATTATGATATAAAAATTAATTAAAAAAAGAGAAATCCTCAACAATTTAAGACGATACCATGATAAAAAAGTCAAGTTTCAATAAATTATAAGAAGAGGTAAATTAGAGAAACTAAAGAGAAAGAAAAAACGATAGGTTGAAGTACTATAATTGGAAACGAGAATTCTGGATGAAGGTATAGGAAATAAGATTCAAAGATATAGAGAGAAACAGAGATCAGGAAGCATTAGGAATGAGTAAAGAAATAAAGTTCCGCTAAACAAACAGATCGGATCAAAAGCATATTGAAAATTGGGATGTCAAACCCAAACAAGAAGATAAAAAAATCTAAAAGCCAGAGGACCCACTTTGATAAGGATGAGTATTAAAAAGAGTCCATACTGGGGGACCAGACAAATTCAAAAAAATTATCAACTTTTCAGAAGTAACTTGCTTAGGATTTGACAAAATAATTTAAACAAAGAAAGGATGGGCTAACAACATCAAGATTGATCACTATAGTGTGCTGCCCAAGGCCAAGAACTAAATTGGAGAAGGAATTGGTTAGAAGGTATGACAAGAGGTAAGAAGCAAGGAGGAGAGGTGTGAGAGAAACAGTCTTATGGTCAGAGAAACATCATGAAAATTGGAAGGAAACCAATCAAGAGTGGAATCATTTTGACTTGATCCCAGGAAACCAAATTTCGGAAGAAACCTTCGAAATGACAACGAGTCATATAGAAGATGGAAAATTCAACCTAAAAAATGGGATTCCTGATATTATCACCAATAGTCGTAGAGAACAGAATTCTATTATCAGAGAAGATCATTAGATCTACGAACTGGAAGTTAGATAACGGCAGGTTCTGGATGGACACGGAAGCAAAAGAGGGAACTTGCTTGCTGTCAAGGGAATCTAAAGAACTGCAGAACTGGGTGGTCTTAAAGATTGAGACAGGAGCAAAAACTTTGGAGATATACGACACTAGGAGAGCAATAGGTAGTTTCGCGCTTCTACAAAAGCCCATAGGCAAGATAAATGAGCTTATTACAGAGACAGTAGTAAATGACTTCAAGGTTAACAAAATGTAAAGCACGGTCAATACAAAATAAGTAACATACCTCGAGGATATGGTTTGGTGGCACTTGTAATAGCAAATCACATAGCATTAGAATTACCAGGAGAACCGATATTTCAATTCTTTGCAAAAGATTGGATTATTATGAAAAGATACTATATTATGTTCAATATGGAAGTGGGTTTCATGAAGATGGAGATCAGTAGATCAGGAGTTACTCTGATAGACGAGGAGAGATTGGGGAAGCACAGAGAAGAGAAATGACGGGATACGGTAACTGGCTAGTTAAGAGATGATAGCAGGAACCTGTGTATTCAACTCATAAATCGATCAGTGAGATGATATAGTTATTAGAGAGGACCCAAGATAATAGATAGAGTAAGAGTTTATAGCATGCGAGGGCAGATTCAGCGTACTGATCGAGGAAGTCCCAGAAGTGGAAGAACTCTTCTTTATTAATAAGATGAAACACTAAGTAGAAAGGAGAGAGGAGGACGCAGTTAAGGGAATCACTGACTATGCTGAGGAGAACAAAATTGAGGGAGAAAAGGAGCATCAAAAAGCAATTGAAAACTAGAATAAGATGATTGGACAATTAAAGTAAGTGAAAGAGGCATATATTAAAGAGTGAATAACGGATAACCGTAACTTACTACATGTTATTAAATTCTGATTTCTACTGATTTATAATTCTGTTCTTATTTTAATTTACCTTCAAGTATTTTATTTAATTAAATTTTAAATATTTATCATAATTCAATGACTGTATATAATTCAACGATTTTATTTCCATTTTATAAAGCAAATTATTTCCTGCTATAAAAAATGATTATCCTTATTAGCTAATAGTTATGTGCATTTATATTTATATCAATATCAAACTTTAATATATAGAATTACAAAATTTTAAATAATTTGAATTGTATTTAATAATTAAAAATAAAAGATTCAATTTTAAAATGGATATACTGAAGATGAACAGTGTGTTCATTAAAAGTATAAGTTTAAATAAATATATCTAACTTTAATATTTATAAGTTCTACACCTCTCAAAAGTAAAATTATTACAGGACCGAAGACTGACAAAGAAGCTTAAAACAGATGGGAAAAATAACACTCATGCAAATGGTTCAAAATACAAAGGAAAATGTGAAAGTAGCAGTTAAAATAAATATTAATATGTGTAATAATTATTAAATTAATTATATATTAATGTTGTTTTTAACTTTATTTTCTTTTAAAAAGCATATTAAATTAAAAGTTACAAACTCAGCATATTTTCTCTTCAACTACTTTTTTACCAGTGCCTTTTAAATTATTATTTGTAAATATGAGTAACTTTCTATAACATATTATTTATCACATATAGTTTTACACTCTCAATGCTACAAAGCTTCATTCCAATTATTTTATTCATAGCAAGCCGACATCAATCTTAATATCTGGATATTAATATCGACGACTTTATTTCTTTTTTTATATTTGTCTCTTTGATCTTTATTATTAAACTTTCCTCATTGCTTGGAATTGACTTTCATGAATTTGGGACTATCACTATCATTTTGCACGCATTTCAATATTCAGTCAAAGACAATTATAATGTCATGATTAGATATTTTATTGTCAGTTATTTCTTATAAGAAGAAATCCTTCAAAATACGAGGTCCCGCGCCATTCACATCTATAAAATTAAAAAAATAATTGAGAGAGTCAATTGTCCTTTTCTTTATCGTAAAAAGACTTAATTGGTATGCTGTTTTCAAGATAACTGCTATAGCCCTCTGTATGTTTAATATCTACTATGATAGAATCTTGCAATTATTAGCTTTAATCTGCAAATATTTAACATTAACTTATGTTGTTTTATAAATAAAATACAGTTTCCCAAAAGTATGTGATCTAAGTATTAGTAACTCTTGAATATTTGTAAAACTATTTTGACATAATGCTCTAAGGTTGCTGTGAACAAGATATATATACATTATTTTCTTTTAAATTAATAAGAGCTTTCTACAAGCCTTACCTCTACTTCACATAAATAAATAATTGGTATTATTAGATTTCAATTTCAAATAATAAATTTAATTAATGTACAACTATTTGTCTTTAATATAATATATATTATTGAAAATAATCTTTAAGCAATAAATATCTTTCTAACTTAATTAATACATCATACAATTAGATGTATTTTGGGACATCATTTCTGCTAATAACTAATGATTTTGAAACATACCATAAAATCTTCATTCCACTACCTACTATCCTTATTTTTATTGTGATTAATTTTAAGGTTTCTCCTCTAATGTGCTCGGACGAGGGTTTCATTATTATCGAATATTATTGTCCTCTTGTCTATATTAAATAATTTAGAAACCTCAGAATAAAATGAATCTGAGAGAGTAATTAATTTCACCTTTTATTTAAACGAGGCAAGAGCCATTTTATTAGATTTCAAAATTATGAGTCCATTTATCAAATTAACTTTTGATAAATTTAAATTAAAAAATTTTCCTCTTTTTTAAAATTGGATTGACTACGCTTCCTTAATTTCAATTTTCTTAAAAAAAACTATTGTAATTTAAGACAAAAGTTAAAACTCTGCTACTTTTTTAAGAGATAAAACTAATTGTAAAAATGATTCTATATTTTTAATTTTCTATCTCAAGCCTTTATTTAAGTACTCATAAGTTTTGAGTTTTTAAGTAACTGGATCTCTTTTGATTTGATAGTGAATACGACTTAAGATTTATTTCTATAGTATCTTTTTGTTATAATTAAGCCAATTATAATGATTCTTTTCATCTCTGAGATAATTATACAGTTTGTGATTTTTAAATTAAGACTTACTCTTCTCATTTATTGTATTATTAATATCGAGATATAATTTTTAAGACGAATCTTCCAAAACAGTCTCTAGCTCAACCTCTTGCTCATCTTATTGTGAGGGAATGAATTCCTCTAAATTTATTAGATTTTTTTCAATCATCAAAATATCGCAAAACTTTTGAATATAAAGTTACAAGGTTTATTAGTTATTTCAAGCAACTAACTACTCTTCTTTGTTCATGTTGATCAAGGAACCTTAGCTAAAGTTTTCTATTTAAAAGTTAAAGTTTGATTTATGATTATTTATAAGTATTTCAAGAGTCTGCTACGTACTCTAATTTATAAACACTTTAGATTCTTGATTGTTCTAAATATGATTATAATTAGTTAGATTCTTCCACCTGCTTCTCATATTTTTATAATTATTTCATGCTGTACGGAAATAAATACTGGGTGCTTCTCATATGATTAAGTGTTTTATAGAGATTCAGGAGTGATAGTTCTACGCGCATTATTCAAAGGATTACTTGACCATGTTGAACAACTTGACATTGACCAAAGTAAATAGGTATGATAAATCTTTTTAGATTATGATTTACAATTTAGAAAAATAATTAATAAAATTATAACCTACTAGTCTAGTCTAGTCTCTTTCATTAGATTTACCATTATTTAAAATTACTCAAATATTTACTTTTAAAAAGTGCAATTATAATGCCATACATCTACTATAATATAAATTACTAAAAGCAGGTTGAGAGTTTAGTATCAAATAAGGAGATATTATTTGATTATAAGTTATCTAAGTTTATTTAACTTATATTTAAAATTATATTAATATGTTTAGGCTTGTACTCGAGCGGATAATTAATAATATATAATTAGGAGAATCGAGTTCTAAAATTAGAAGCACTAGTTAAGTTCTACGAATATTTTTTACATTAAATTAATCAAAATTTTAAGATTAATTAATTAAGTTGCAATTGTTTTATCTGCTGTCAATATCACACATTTGATCATTAAAAGTTGTAAAAATAAACTTATTATTAGTCTTTTATAGTTGAGAAGGGAATTCCACAAAATCAGCTTAGCTGAATATTATTGGAGTTATTGCTAATTTGATTGGTTTATTAATTTAACTTAAAGAAATTTTTACTCATATACATTACAAAATCTTTCTAATTCAATTTAACTATTTTTGATTTTAAAGCCTAAACTACAATAATTGTTTTCGATCTGCCTACGAAGAAGCTCCAACACTGCCAAATAGTTTATTAATATTACAGAGTTGTTAACACTTTATAGTAACTAATTTTCTTAGGTATAAAAAGATTTGACACTACAGCAATGACTTTCTCACCACCATTAATTATTTCTTGTTTCTTTACTCTTGCTTGAAAGTTCTCAACTACAGCAACTCATCCTCGATTTAACATGCAGAAGAGCTGTTGCTACACTTTACAAATCTTGAGAAAAATGATTTTAAATTTGCGAGGATAAGCCAATGATAACTCATTAATATCATCCTTGTATATAATCAGCTCACAATAGTGGTTGAAGAGAAATAATCGACTTTAGCTGAGGAAGATACAGTGAAGACATCATTGGTAGTGCTACAACAACTACAAAGGACATTGAGATAGAAAGATAAGAATTAAAGAATGACTTTTTGTTAATATAAATTTATGGAAGTTATATAAATAAATTAAGAATTTCTCAAATTAGTATGAGATAATTATTCTATATTTAGTCTTGTATTTTATTTTTGCAATTCTCATATTTTCAATGTATTTACTACCCTTTTTATTGCTATAAAACTTCTAAATTTCTAAAATAATACTTTTTAGTCTTAATTAATTAAATCTTAATCTTGTCAATAATAAAGATGGGGCTTTATTCAAATTTCTTCAATTTTTCAGCGGGCTTATCTGGTAACTAGCAGTTACGGTAGATTTAAATATTTCATAAAGCTACAAAAGTACAAGGAGCTGAAAGAGGATGATTATTATTCAACAAAAATAAGATGTAGAGTATTTTAACTCAGTGACTGCTTTTATATATTAATTTTCGCATATTTCATTAAGTATTCATATTTAAATATTAATTTTCATTTTAATATTAATTTTTAACTCCTATTTTCCATTAATACTATAATGGCAATACACTCTATTAAGCATGAAGGTTATGATAAAACCGGTTGAAGTTTAGGCTAGAATTATCAAAGATCTTTAAGAATATGCATTACAAAAAAAGAATTCTTCAAGAGATAACGAAAAGCATCAATCCATCCATAAGTTTTTTTGAAAAAATTCACTATCTAAACTATTCTTAAGGAATCCATAAAAAGAATGCTCTTTCTTTTGTATTGTTAAATAGATAGTGAACTCCTAATATCTAAACCGAGAGATTAATTTAATAACTGAAAGCTGAACACGAAGTATACTTCACAGATTCTTCATCGCTAAATGATCTTTTTGGCAATTACTTTGCATGAGTTGGCATATTTTAACCTATCAATTCGCAAATAATTTCCAAATTCAAGCCTTCTATTAAAGTAAAATGGGAACAAACAAAAATAATTTATATCTTTTTAATATATTTTTGGTTGCAGTAGCCTTAGGCATAGAGGATGCAATTAAAACTCTAAGCAATTCATATCAAAATCATATTCTCTAACAGGTAAGTGACCCTTGATGCGTTAGCAATGTAGTCTGAAGAAAATTTCATTAGAAATTATAAAACATCTATAGTCATAAAATAAGTTATTTCATTTTATCTAAGGAGAGAAATTGCCTATAATTGTCAGACTACAAGTAAATTATCAAAAATAAAGACATTTCATGTGAATAAATTAAAAATAGTAAGATGTAGTTATGTCTAGTCTATAATGGAATAAAAAATTGAATAAATCTTTTATATAATAAATGAAGATTTTTAATTAAATAAAACTTCATCTTCATAGATTATAACTCTACTATACTTTTAATTGTTCAATTATAACTAGTATTTACATCAAGGAATTCTTAATTAATATTCAATTCACCACTAATATTTCTATATTTGAATTTATAAATGAAATTATAAATCAAAAAATAATAAGTTATATTTTCAATGCAAAAATAGTTTAAATGGAACAATTTTGACTTAGTTCTTTTAATTAATAAGAAACATAATTATTATTATTTTATTTTTTAATTTTACTCTCGATAAATTTATTTAAATATTGATAATCTTCATCAATATTTTTAATAATTAAGTCATTGTATAAAAACTATATCATAAAAATATTCAAAGCTAAAAACCATTCAGGCATTAGCAACTGGATAACACAAAGAAATAGCAGAATTTCACTCTGACCCACAAATCACTAGTAGATATATCCTCTAGAGGTTCAAAAGAAACCTTTTAATTTTAAAGTGAACAATCAAGTTCAAGCCTTGTATAAAACGAAGACTTGAATAGTTATTGACGGATTATCAATTGAGGACATAAATAGCTAGATTAGACAATGAGACAAATATATTAAATGTGATAAATTAAACAACTTGATGCACAAATTCTTATAAATATAATAGTTTTAAAATTCTTATATTAATAAATCTTCAAAAACAATAACATCCGACACAAGAGTAGAAAGTCGAGTGATAATATAGAATATATAATTTTATATTACAAGTAATAAATTGATTTATTCAGAAATAATTCTAAATAATTGTAAACACAAGCCTTAAATATCTAACTTAGTAATTCTTCCAACTCATATGAACAACTTATATTATGATACTTGATCTTATAAAAAAATAAGAAAACATTTATTTGAAATAGTATGTAGACTATCTAAACTCAAAGAAGCAGTATTAATTACACTTGGCAAGTAATAGAGTGAAGGATTCTTTGATAAACTAAACATAAGAAATAAATAAAACCTGAAATAAATAATATAATAACTTATACATTAAAAATTTCTGGCTATAAATTCTTAACAATAACTAATATGCTTTCTGAGATCAGTATGTTCGCGGAGATACTAATTTCATGACTATGGAGTCAAAATTTACACTATAATAAATTCAAATAAACTATTGCAAATCCTTCTAAATTAGGTCAAGCTTTGAATTTAATTAAATATTTTTGAAAATTTAGTTTATCTAAGGAATTTATGCATTTTATTGGTTATGTTAAATTTATAATTTTGCTTCCAGACCATACTGCTAGAATCTCTAAAATAGCTAAATTAATCATTTTTTTGAATTTTATTTAAAAATTCATAGACTAAATTATTGATAAAACAATAATTTCATAAAATTACTTATTATTATTCGTAATTTGACATAAGAATATATAAAATTAAAAATTTGATTAAATATTAAATTAATTTATATGAAATATGCATATAAAATTTTAAATCATTTTATTTTTAATTTTAACTTGTATTATTAAATTATAAAACCCCAAGTCAGTTATTTAAAAGATTTGGGTGACGTATTAAATTAATTAAGTGTTAATTATAATAATAATTGTTTTGGTAGCTTTAGTAATTTATTAGAAAGTCCTGTATTAGTAGTAGTAGTACTAGTAGAAGTAGAGGCTATTCTACTAAAGCTACCAAAATGAAGAATTGGATAATTTAATTATTATAAATCCTAAAACCCCTATAATAATACTTTAGAATCCCTAACAACCCCACGAATCCAACTTATGAACCCACTGCTCCTTAATTCTAACGCCCCATTCAGCCAGTAAGACGACCCATAGTTGCCGGAGGACCCATCAGAGGATCTACTGCTCGATAATCTTGAGTTTTACGATCCCCTGCTCAGCAAGACATCTTTCAAACAGCGCCTGAACATTCTAATAGATAACTTAAAGTTCACTGATAGAGACCAAGAAGCCCTCTGAGGGGTAGTAGGTGTTATCATGGGCTCGCGCTCCACGTGTCGCTATGGAATTATCGTCGACGAGGCATTGAATGGGGTTAGTAGAAATGAGTAGGAAGATGGCGGGAGCCACATTGGATATTCTCATGATGATTCGACACACAATCAAACCATGGGAAACATGTTAGATCCCACCACGGATGTCTCAGCACCTCTATTAAGGTAAGATTCGAGCCTTAGTTGTTAACACCATATGTAGGGAAGGAGCACAACGTAACCTATTACTCAAGCTAGTGATCAGGGGGCAAGTCCCATTAATTATCTCAAGAACGCCTGCTGTCCAGATACCGTTGGCTCAGGGCCTCCAAGCCAGTTGGCATCCCAAATACTCATGAGTAGCTAAAGGTACAAGACTCACTTGCAAAAGCATGAAGCTCTAGTGCATTCCGCCTAGCGAAACTATATTACTCTAGTGCTAAAGTAGTATCACCATAAACCCTTCTTAATCAGGATTCTTGGCACACTAGTCTATGACAATCAAACTGGCCTGTTTGGGGGCAGCACTATACAAGGTTTTAAAGCAATACGGATACAACATTCTTTTCACTGCATGGAGCCGACTTGTGAGGATTCTGAGGGTCGAGTGATTTTGAATATTCCAACTACCTGGCGTCATCAGCAAAAGTATACCTCTAATAATCTTTGTCTAGTAAACAGCTGCCTGTTCAGTTATTTGTAACTCTCTATCTCCGGCTGTGCTCTCTCGAGCGAGGTACGATACGACTATGGCGGCCTGCTAAAAACCATCGAATTCGCCTGCGACAAGCTCTCTGTAAAATTCAACGATTAGAAAACCCCAATGTAAAGTTCTCCTCACCTAGACATTCTGATTGCCTCCCACTAACTAAGATCCAATCAAGAATAATGAGACTGTAGACAACATCATGAACCGAGCTGCTGATAGAGACCAGAGCTTCCGTGTCAATAAGCAAGGAAAAGCAAAGAAGAGAACGCGTCATGCAGAGATTCAAGAAGGACCTGGCCATGCTCATGCAGAGTGCCCCTAACCTCCCCCGTCAGTTCCTGCAGAGATTTAAGGCCGCCCTCACCAAGGACACTATGGATTCGTTGATGAAGGAAGCATCGAAATTCAGACTAAAGGATGGAGAATGCGAAGAAATCAAGAACCTGGACCGGGAGAGGCAAGAGCAGCTAAAGACCTTGAGGAGAAATTAGCAAATTTGTGAAGTGAATGATTGAGTATTAAGCTATGAGTATTTGTTTTAGATTTAATTTCTATCGTTTACAAAAAATTGTAAATAACACATTTGGGGATTTATCATCATCTATTAATTTTCTAGACAATCTAAAGAAATTTATCACATACTGCATTTTTCAATTAATTAATAAATCTAAATATTCTTTTTATAATCCTTCCCATTCTATTCAAACTTATCAATATAATAATAAAGATTTTCTTTTAAATTCTTTGAATCAGTCTTTAAGCATATCTTAACCACAAAGTTATTAAATGAATTATAATAATTGAATCTTAATGCACTTTTAATTGATGGAGAAAATCAGGAGGATATTTTACCAAGTAAATCTCCATTATTTTAAAATAATTTTTTAATATATTTCTATTTTAAATAGATTAATCTACCACACTTCGACTCTCATAATATTAAGAAAGTCATAAACTTTAATTTGGTGTCTCAAGAGGATTTTATATGATAAAATGATCATTCAAAGTTTGTTTTATATTATTAATAATATAGATTATAAAAAAGTATTAAGATAATGCTCCTTAATAAGTATTTTGTCTGTTTTTAAATTACATAAAGTGATTAAAATAATTTGAAAAGCACATCAAAATGCTTATAAAGTTTTTAATAAATTTATAAAAATTTTACTAGGTTAAATGGAATGCATTTTCTTGTAATTTTAATAATTACAAAGTTCTACTCTAATTTAATCATACATCATTATAGTTTTCAAATCTTGAGAAACATTAATGTAAAAAATTTAATCTAACCAAATAAATTAAAAATACTGCTGATAAGAAATCTCAATCTAGCACCGATATAATAATTTAGTGTTAATCTGGCTAAAATATTACTAAATGCAGAAGAAAAAAAACTGTATTTAAATACTACTATTATAATTGGCTATCTAAGTCATTATTCAATTACTCTTTATTGTGTTTTTAATATTTAAGAATTATACATAAAACAATATAAATTATCTTTAAGAAAGTTTGATCAAACTCATTAGATTTATTATATGATTTCAATTTATTTAAGTTTAATAGTTAAAGCATAGAAGAAATATAAAAAGAATGCTAATATGAAATTAATATATTAATCAAATATTTAATTTTAATATTTTTAAATGCATTTGCAACATTTCAAAAGTTGGTAATGTGCCTCAAATATAACTATAATACTTCAATGATTGCAATAAATAATTAAAACTTAGATTTGAAAGAAGTGAACCTTTCATAAGTTATTATGTGAGCTTTTATCATTAGAAAATAAAAATACATTGCATTATGTACCTAAACCGAAAAGCTTAGAAACTAAGAACTTTTGACTTTTAGCAAGAATCTTATTGTCTACTAAGTGATATTAAACACCTTAAGCAATACTTAATTAATCAACTATTAGAGTGTTTAGAATATGGACTTCCACTTACAAATATATCAAACATAAATACAACAATAAATATCCTATATGTTGTAACTTCATAAATAAGTTTAACTTAACTAAATCACACTCTACATATTTGAACATTAAGCTGCCATTATAACTATGGCTCAACAAACTTTTAGTGTATTTAAGTAATTATTTAGTATATAAGTAATTATTTAGTATATATATAATATTAAAAAAACTGATCTCATAAATATCATAAAAAAAACTACATTAAAACCTTTTTAACACCTATGATATAATACCGATTAAATTCATTGTACATTAATTCACATTTAAACAGTCATTACGGAATTAATTAAGCAAATAATACTTAAAATCAATAAGAACTTATATAAAAAGTCTTTAAATAATTAATCAAATTTAATTTAATTTAATAAATAATATAGTCAAAACCTAAAGTTTAATTCTTTTAATTAAAATTTCCTTTGTTAATTATATACATTAAAAGAAATTTTAATGTTCTTAATAGATAAATATATTTGGTTGCATTTGTAATAAGTTAAAGTAGTTTTGAAGAACATTTAAACTTGAAATTGTTTATTTAATTCTACCATAATTAGTGCATTTTATCTAAATTCTAAAAAGCTTTTCACTTAAATGTGTTATAAAATTAGTATTACATAAGACAAAACAAATATTTTATTTTAATTATTCCATAAATATACTAAAAATTTATATCAAATATAGTTCTAAAGAGTTTAGTCTAATAATATCATTATTGGCTTAATTGAGATCGAATAGATTTGTAAGGCTATTGATATTTTTAAGCTAATTTACAAAATAAGTTTTTACAATAATATTAATTCCTGTAATTGCAAGAAAAAATGATTTAAAAATTGCATTATAAAAAAGAAAATACATTTCATTTTATGAGTACAACTAGTAAATGTTATAATTAATTAAATATTTTCTATTAAATTTTGGAATTTAATTGTCATCAATATTTAGCTACTTATTCAATGATAGTTTAAATATATTCATAGATTTCAATATTACTTTGTCTTTTATCAATATCATTTTCCATCAAATATAAAAATATTTTATATTTATACCATCAATTTTACTAATTGATGCTTGATCAGGATACCAAATAATATTTAAGTTATATATCATTATGATTTTCCTATTTTTAGCTTATATCATAATGATTTAATGCAGTGCTTATCTCGATAATGCTTTATTTTATACTTAAAATAGTATCATCTGCATAAAGCTTATAAACTCTTAGCTGATAATTAAACTGGAAACCTCACGAATACCAATATAAGTTAATAGAGTTAAGAAATATATTGAATTATGAAGATGCAGTTAGGAATAATTTTTATTATAATTAATTACCGATTAATGATTCTTCTTATTTCAATGTCTTTACTGGAGTCTGGAGTTCAATCAATATAATAAGCGGCTAAGGCTCCGCAGAAAGCATATAAAAGATTAAATATAATAGTATTTATCGATTGTTATTTTTTGGACAGTTCTAATCATAATTTGTTGTATTTATTAAATGAGATTTTAGATATATCATTTTAGTAGAATTTTAAAAATAAAGAAATTTAAAAATTAAGAGTATTTACAATAATAAAAACAATAATAAATGTATCACATCGAAGTCTCTGGGACCCACGATCCTATATATAAGTAAAATTTAAGGGTCAAGCCCTTTTATGTGGTTGTAAGAATAGTTAATATGGACATTCAAAACCCCAAAACCCCTTAATGAGGTTTATAAGTGCTTTGATTTGTAGGGAATTTGTTAGGGGTTGGGGTTATTAATAGGTTTAAATGTGAAGTTTATAGTAAATGTATTTAATTTAATCACTCAAAATGCACTTTAGGATCATGTGGTAGAGGTCTGAAGATTATCTTACTTAACCACATCTCTATCTGCTCTATTGAAATGTCTGATCTTGAGTTTGGTTTTATTATTATTGACTCTGCCATTTGTTTCATTGATGAGATACTCTTGTTCTGTCAATAAATTGCTTTATTCTTTGTTTAGCATCCTTCTCACACCTTGTAGATTAGTAATCGTTGCGAGGCATATCGCACTCTATTATTATTGCTGCTAAAGCCCACACATCCCATTAAAAGTCACCATCTCTCCAGTCTTCTCTTTCTGGATAGTACCCTTGAGTTCCCATTACAGTTCCAAGCCTTGATACTTCCACTCTATAGGCTCTATTGAAATCGATTATTGCTACTCTTATTGGTGAGAAGTTTATCATTATATTTTCTGGCTTCAAATCTCTGTGAACAAACCCTAACTTGTGAAGCTCTTTTATACCTTGTATGGTCTGAGTTGCTATTTATCCAAGCTACTTTATGATCTCTTTGATCTGTAATGAAATCTCTTAGGGTCATTTCATAGAGTGGGAGTCTGAAAGCAACATGATCCTTGGCAAGGAGAACAGCATCTAACTTCATTAAGTATCTACACTCTTTGAACTTTGCTTGAGTGAGTACTTGATACTCATTTGTAAACTCCATCTAGTATTTATCATCACTTAAGAGATAGTTGAAGGGATACACCTTGTATGCATACTGATGATCATTGATAACTTTCTTATCAAAAGATTCTTCTAATATAAGGTAGCTTTAAAGTGAAGTGTCTAGGTCAATTTAGGCAAGAACAGGAATCTTTTTGTATTGAATTTTAATCATGATCTTTGTGATTTCGGATGCTAGTAGGTTGCGTGATTTCCTCACATATTCTGATTCACTAGCTTGTTCAAGCTCTACAAGTTTCGAAGATTCTCTTGTTTTTCTTTTGTTCAGTAGCTTCAATTCATCTTCATGCTTTTCAATTTCTAAATCTTTTTTGTGAGCTTTTAAAAGATGCTTCCTTAAATCTCTTGTATGAGCATACTGCTTATGGCACTCGAAGCACTCATACTTTCCGTCGATTTTATCGTGCTTTAAGTATATAGTTGGCTTGGCTTCTCTATGCTATTTCATATGCCTATACCAACTAGATTTATGAGCGAAGTCTCTCTCTCACACTACTCACAAAAGTATACTTCTACTTCTTCAGTTTGTATAGGCATTTCATTAATACCTTTCTCCTCCTCTCTGTCTCCCACACACTTGTTTGCCATTTATTTTCTATTATTAATTTCTATTTTAATAACAGAGACCTCAAGTGAATAGCTCAGGTAGTTCCTTATGAGAATTCATCTCACAGTTATCACATTTTTTATTGCTGCCAAAGGTAAGTCTCATTTAGTTTTATGGAAGTGCTGTTGTTTTTCTTAAAATGTTAGCGCTCATATTTAAATTTGAATTTAAAATTATAAAACTGCCTCTATAACTGAGAGGTTATATGAGAGCTTTCCAAGCCTACAAGTTTCAAGGGAAGTTTTAAGAGTATTATAGAAGATATATGAGTGCTAAGAGACGAACCATCTCAAAATATAGGTGAGAAAGTAACCATTTTAACAATCAATAATAAGTTGATTATAGCACGTACCAATTTAGGAGGTGCTCCTAATTAAGTACGTACTGCTTTAGGAGACATTTTGTGATTTATGATTAATTAGGGTGTTCCTAATTAAGTACTAGCATTAATTAAAGCTCGTAATTAAGTACTAGCATTTTAGGAGCTGCTCCTAATTAAGTACTTAGCATTAATTAAAACTCCTAATTAAGTACTAGCATTTTAGGAGCTGCTCCTAATTAAGTACGTACCAATTTAAATTTAAAAATATGGAACTATAACAGTAGAAATTGATATCAATCTCTCAAGTTTGAAACCAGTTTTCAAAACCTTCTCCATATCCTGCTAAGAGGTTGCCTCCTATAGGATGCCCATATTTAATAGTAAGTTTTACAGAGGTATATAATTGAAATCAATAAACTTAAATTTGTATATCATTTATTAGATCTGTAAACAAGATGGAGTCAATGAATGATGCAATGAAAAGAGTGCAAGCACAAGAATTGATTCAAAGATTTAGAGCAAGGAGGATTTGTACCGTTACCTGGTGCAGCAAGGTAATGAACTCATAGTAACTTATCTTAACTATATAGTTGGTTTGTTCTTGCCAACGATGGAATGTACTAAAATTTTATTTCTAAGAGCAATACTCTGCGAAGAGAAGAAAGCTTTGAAAACTTCA
>ARYC01009233.1:0-11017 GCA_000711775.1 Oxytricha trifallax | reverse complement strand
GCAGTTTTCTATGTTGTAAGAGCTACCTTTAATTTTGTCTCTATTCCTATCTGCGGGTAACATCTTCAGCGTAATACTTGTACATGTCATTACCAAATGTTTCTCTGCTCTGAGTTTACTTGAAGCCTTCATCTTGCTGGTAATTTTTCTGACCCTAGAAATCATTCATGCCATAGTTTATGTTGCTTCCAAACATTTCCTTTCTGTGTAAGTTGTACCCTGAAGGAAGCTGCTGCTACATCTGATTCATGTTAGTTGACACTCTAGACTGCTACTAATCCCTTTGCTGGTTATAGTTTTACGAGTAGTTTTGGTGAACTCCTTCATAGAATTACTGTTGATTGGGGTAATTTGGAAATGTTCCGATAGGTGTAGTTCCATAAATTTCAGTAGGATTTCTCTGCTAGAATTAGTTCACTGATGAGAGAACTTGCTGGATTTGCATCTTGTCCTGATACTGTTATCTATGTTGCTCATGTACATTGTCAAATGCTTGCGACTATCTTATAGAATGGGACTGCTGATAAGGATTTGCTTGGCTTGGCTGTCCATAATTAGAAATCCTTGATGGAGTTTGTGAAAGTCTATAGCTCTGCATCAAGTCTTCGTCTTCCATTTCTACATCTTAGTCAGAATCACTAATCTATATCATGCTGTTGAGTGTAAGTCCTTCAAACATTACAGCGTTGTCATGATCATTTGAAAGCTAGTTAACTTTTCTGATGTAGAATGATGGGGGTTTAACAATCACTTTCCTATAAAGAAATGTTAGAATTTAACCACTTACTGAAGAGTGTCATTCTTTTTGGAGCTGCAGTGCAAAAACCTGTTCTTGAAAGCTTCTAAGTGGAGAAACCATGGCGAGTTCTCAAGCAGAGCTTATTCTCTGGCAGACAGTCCATCTAGATTTTTGATTGGAAGTCTCTTTACTTCGTCTTTTAGGGCAAGAAAAATTTCGTCATCATATCTCTATTGTTTTGAAAGATAATTATCTGGCCAAGGAGGATTTCTCTATGCTTAATCAGCGAGGCTTTGAATAAGACCCATTACAATCTTTAGATCATCAGGGATCGACCAGTTGAGTGCCTTTACGAGAGGGCCTAATTCATTCTCCTTCAATTAGAGATAACTATAGAACTTTTAATCTAAAATATGCTTACGTTGATTCATAAATCTTGAAATACTCTAGGTAAGATTTATGGATAAGTTCCATAAAAGTTTCATGAAGACTTTCGAGTAATTTTGCACAAATAAAAGATCTTTCCTTAAGTTTGTGCGAAGGTCTGAATTGTTGGGAGGGTTTTTGACCAAGGTGACGAGTGTATTAAACTGATAGATTGTGTTAATAATGCTTAGAGGCCTGTTAGGATATCACTTCTAAGCTACAGACACACCATTTTTTATTTAGCCTATGAGCATTTACCCTAAAATATTTAGCTAGCATTAAATTCTTACTTAAGATATCAGAGCGTTCTTAAATAGATTTATTGGCAATTCTATCAAAGAATTCAATAATGTAGTCAAAATTCTTGTAGGTCGAAAGTGGGGTCTTGTAGTAAATGACTAAGTCATTCGGAACTTCCTTCCATGACTCACATTTCGAGGCTTTTCATAGGTGAGTCTTATCACTTGATTCTGAAGGTATCCAATTCCTCTATGCAAATCAATGTACGCCTGATGAAGATTAGTTGATGAGTACCTATAAATTAAGTTAGACAAATGGAAATGTTACATAGAAAAGAAACGCACGAAAAATTAACGAGCCCTGTATTGGAAATCCTCGTATTAGTATAGAATAGTCTTCTCCATTTCAAATCTTAGCTTGCACCAATAGAATCGCACTTCGAATACCTGCTTCATACCTGTAGAGAACGCGGGGTCTTCAGTAAAATCATGTATAAACACCTGGCAAGCTTCTTTCAATTCATTATTCATCGAATCGATACTTTTGGGGATCAACACAGTCTTTTTACTGTACGAAGATTTGATCGTCAATGACTTATCAGCATTCTTGCGGATGACCCCGAATATTGACTGAGGAATGTCTCGACCACGTTGATGGAAGATCAGCTCTACAATGATAGAGTTCCTGTCGTCTAGATAATCAGAGAAAAGCTTTTCGTTATCAGAAAACTATTGGCCGAAGCTGCCAAGCTCATAGAAACTTGCCTTATTGTAATCTATTGTACCGAGCCTTTTGAATACATATGTTCTAGAGAACTCATCTAAGACAAGCCAGTCGAGAGCATGCAAGAGAGGAAACTTCATGGGGTTCAAGAAGAGGGGGTTCACAATAGCCTAGGGGGCTGCTTGAAGAGTGCACATAGTAGCATACAGAATGATCTCCTTTCGATATAAACCAGGCCATCGCTCAAGAGGTTCACAAGTTGCATGAGTTAGTCAAGGTAAGGAGTCGAGTGTTGGCAATTGAGCACTTTGCTGCAGAAGTTTACATTGGGATTGAATGCATGCTTGTCCCTGTACTGGTAATCCTTGATACTGTTTGGTTAATGGATGAATCGATGAGGAGTAAACATTAGTCTGTAAACAGAAGCGTTAAAGAAGGGAGAACCAGTGTAATTGTACCAAGAAGACTCGAAATTATCCTGAATGTACTCAAAACATTCATTAGCTTTCTGAATCATGAATGGGTATTGGTAAAATTCCGAGGGCAGTAACTCTTCAAATCTCTCCTTGACATACCAACAGCGAGTGAATAAGAAATGGCTGGGGATCATGTCAAGCTTGTCCTTGACTTAGCTCTGAGATGCTTACTCAACATTTTAGCTTAGAGTCTTCTGGTGGTATTTCTTGCGAGAACTTAATGGGTATCTGTGTTGCTCAAAGCTGCTTTGATTGGCATTGACATTAAGCATTTACTGGTCTTCTTATCCGTCATCGGGATCACCACCACCAATATTATTTTAGTTGAGTGAATTGAGAGAGGTTTTCTGTCTCTTTAATCTCTGCTTTTCATTTTTATCACGTCTGAAAGGTCTACTTACTCAGTTCTCTTACCAAGCATTCTCTTGTACGTTGTTTGAGTAATTAGCTGGACCTCTCGGTCTTTTTCAACGAAGCAAGATTTTCTTTTCATCTCAAGTTGATATTAGACCACTTTTTCGTTTGCCAAAGAAGAAGTCAACAGCACAGGTTCCAGAGTTCATTTTTTGGGAATTCTAAAGCATTTCCAGAAGAGGGAACTCACCGAAGCAATCACTCTTCGCGTATTTCTTTTCGAACTGGGTGATAAGTTAAATCACATCTCCAAAGTAGTGAGAGGTTTTCAGGTCTTCCGCGATGGTGTTCTTGAGAATAGTATCATATTCCTCTTTTAGCTTTGCCTCAATCAATTCCCAATTGAAATTATCATTAGGATTGGGGGGAACGCTTTAGTTCATGTTCATCATGCTTTCAGTAACACTACATGCAGGTCGTTCGTAGTTAGAAACTCTCATAGCGCAGCTGAATTGGCTTCCATAAGCTGATTTCCTGGTCTGGCTTTGGCGATGTCTGTCGTATCGAGTCTCCCTTTCCTCTGAATGGTCAGAGTTGTTCAAATTGCTGCTCTTTCTCACACTGTAGGGTTGTTTTTAGCTGGGCTCTCTCTGGCTTTGAAGTCTGTTTCTTGAGGGCTCTGGGGAATAGCAGTCTCTTTATTTGGCAAACTTGCTCTTGGAATCGCTTTCGAAGGTGGTCTTCTTCACTGAGGGGATGTTTCTCAGGTTGTAGGAAGTGGTCACGCGTTACTTCATCTGTTTGGGGGATTGTTGATCATCATCATCCTCATCATCATCATCTTCAACATAATGATTGACTTGGGTGCGACTTTTCGAAGAGTTTAGGCTGCTTGCTGCTGGTTTAGGTAGAGGGTTAGTAGGTGATGGGTTTGCACTTTGTCCCATTGAGGTCTTCTTCAGTCTCTCAGCTTCTTATACCACAGCTTCATCTGCCAAAGCCTCGATTTCCTTGACAAAATCTTGTTCTGCGGGATCGTTGTACTTGGCTTTGAAAGCATTCAGAAGATCAACATCATTTTTGATCTCGAGTCCTGAAATCTTGAGGACTTTCTTGACATTTTAGTTGGTCGTAGGCTTGGTGAACTTCTTCTCTTGGTAGTCTGCGGGCATAGGGTAATTAACTTAAAATGAACTACCACTGATGGTATAGTTGGTCTGGCTTTGAATTTAACCTTTCTGGATCTGAATGTTGGTGTTTTTAGATTAAATCAAATCATCCATGTCCTTGCGGAATTATTCTGCCTCGGCGAGAGTGAACGTAGACTGGGTGGCAGTGTTAATGCTAACCTGACTCATGATCTATGAGACAAAGTTACTGGCTGGCTTGCAAACGTACTCGGTCAGGCTGTAGGTTCATTCCTTTGCACTGGATCAGCTTCTTCATGAGTAAGGCGATGTTGAATGGATTTCCTGATGCGAGGAATTCGAGCAAGGAACAGTTGGAGACCAGGTTTTGCTTGGAGTTCTTGCACTCCACAGTCACTTTGGCATGTTGCAGCATTAATCTGATGGCACGATCCTTACATAGCTGAAGAGATGTGCCTGAGTTTATCGAAATCGGTGTTGGAGAAGTTAAAAGTTCCTGTGGGAAGCAGGAAATCTTCGAAAATCATTAAATTAATTATAAAATTCTGAAAGATCGGACTTAAATCATAGTTCAAAATCTCAGAATGATTTTCATTGGTTTGATTTTTTAGTGTGATTTGAGTTATTAGTATTAACTATTAAACTTTAAAAGACTGTAATATATATAAACCCCTCACAAGGAACAGCACTTAGTTATTGGAAATGTTACATTCATTCAATACATCATCGATTGGTAGCGAACATTAATACAATTCCTTTTCATCGCAGTCGATTCTGAACTTTGGGTTTCTCTGCAATCAAGAGTTAGAGGAAATCAAGCAGAGCGCGCTGAAGCCATAGTAGAAGACTATACTCAAGTGGACATCGGTCGTGCTGGGCACCAACTTCCCCTCAATTCCTAAACCAGTGAAGCTCACTTACACCTCAGGTACTCTCCTTAACAATGGGTAGGTGCCGCAATCAACGATGGGCATTCTGGGTGGACAAATCATACGACTGCCATTGGAGAATGTTTAGTGAGCAGTATCATCGTTAGTCGATATTTCAAGTTTGGCAACTGATGACTAGCTTTGTTATGGCCTTGAGCAGTACCTTCGTATGATTAGAAAGCCATAACAGCATACAGGGTAGAGAGAAACTCTAATGTAATGCATAAGAGCCTGCAGATAAAGTAGAACGATGAGCTGTGGTAAGGCCTGCAAGACTTCATGAAAGAGCAGGGTGGGGTTTTCGATTTATCAAATCTTGACTACTCAAACCATTAACCAATGAATGGATCCTCCAAGAATCCTTACCTGAAACGCCGAGATGCGAAGCTGGCGCTAAAGAAAATCTAAGTGGTTTAACAATACAAGGTGGTGGGCATGAAACCCAAGGATATAGCACTTGAGATGGGTGTGGATCGACGATTTGTATACAAAGCAATCGAGAAGTTTAAGTATGAGGTGAAGCACAGAGTGCTGAATCCAAAACAAAAGCTCAAGAATGGGAGGAATAATACGCGGAGCAACCCGCTGTTGCTGAAGGCGATTGCTACTATACTTGAACAGCAAGGCATCTACAAGATCACTGGCTGGCGCCTGCATCATAACTTGCTTGAATTGCAGAGTAAGACTAAGAATATAAGAACCTCACAGTGCCCAGCGTTGCTACGCTATTAAAGGTACTCAAGGAAAGTTTCCATTTACGATTTGGCAAAGCCCAGAACGCCAATGCGAAGTATAGAGACCCATCCTTCAACGAGAAGAGGCTTTGGGTATCAAGACTGCTCGCGCAGCTATTCTTGGAAGATGCAGTGATCATATCAGTAGATGAATCCAACTTCAGTAGCGATTACATGCCTACAAAGCAATGGAGTTTCAATTCAGCCGCCCTTCACAAGGAAAACCAATAATTTGACTCCTCTCTGGCCCCTGCTGTTGGTAAGACTGAGGTTCTCGTCACCGACGATGTCATCCAGTATGGCGAGATGCTGGTTGGCTACTCTAACATCGAGTCGAACGCATCTATAATCAATGGGGCCAGAAAGTATGATAAAATGAAGACCCCGAACACCCCATTTTTGAAAGACCAAGTTTCAATTCAAGATGAAAGTGACCTGAAAGCTGAAATTCTGAGACCCCAAGCAATTCTGGGAACCTCGAAGTAAGTATTGCTGCTTTTGCTTAACTATTTGAATACAGCGTCATCAGCAGCTCAAGAGATGTCAAATCTGATGGTAAGAGTTCTATAGTAGCTTAAGAAGACTAAATTGGCAATACTGCACAAATAGTGGCTGGATCTGGAATTTTTCCATCAAAAATTTCAAGGCCAAACTCGAAATCGATCTTTCAAAAGTTAAGGAGGAAATCTTCCGCCTAGAGACAGCATATCTTTGATGTAAAGGAGTAAAGCATCGCTGCCACCCCTGTCAAATGCAGTGACAAATACAAGTATACTCAGCTGTCACCTCTCCTAGAAGCCCCAGAGGGCAGTGCTTAATAGACATCCCTGCAGAAGCGCTTCAGCGCTATCAGAATATAGAGCTCCTCCAAGAAATCCAGCAGCTCACCATAAACCCCTTTCAAATCTGCTTCTGTTCTCACTCCATTGGTCCAGAACCTGGCCAGTCTCAGACTATAATCAACTCAATGCAAGGGCAGTGAGGTATTGAGCGCGAATGGCAATGAAAACTTGGCAGGCATCACTCCTCGACGCTTGCAGCTGTCCAGCAGGCCTCAAAGCAGCAGCTAAATCACAGAGATTCGACAGGAAGGTAAGCGAATTCTATGGATTTTGACACTTTTATAGATGATTCTAAGTTTCCTAAGTCCATTAAGGGGGGTTATCAAGCAACTCAAGCTGTAGTCGATGCAGTTGATGCCTTACCATCATTCGCTTATACTCCCATCGCAGTCTCGAAGCAGCAAGTCAACCAGCGGTTGGGGTCTTACGTGGTCTTGGCTCGAAATCTCTCAATTATCAAGGAATCCACTAAGAGATAGCAATTTTCGATGAGCTTTGTGGCAGCTATCACCAAGGACCAGCTGATCTCTAGCCAAACATTGATGGGGGCTTCGATGCTGTGCTGTTCGAGAATTTCCTCTATCACACCCTGCGCCAGCTGCGCACAGACAAGGATCTCGCCCATTAAAAGATCGTGCTGCTTATGGACAACGCAGTCATTCACAAGTATTCAGAGGTGCTGGAGACTGCTAGGAAGTTCAAGGTCACTGTCCTCTTCAATGCATAGTACTCACCCTGGCTTAACCCCATCGAGCAGTTGTTCTCCTTCATCAAGAGGCACCTCCGCTAGGAGCAAGCAGACAGCAAGTAAGTATTTTGGGCCTAATTTTTCATAGGATCCACCTGGTGAAGCGGCTTTCGCAGATTCTGAAGGCAATGACCAAGACGGACGTCAACAAGCTCTGGGCTTTCAGTGTGAAGCAGTGGTGCAGCACCATCAAGCATGGATTTGTGTGAAGTTGGGCTGAATGATGATGAGTTGAGGAGCTGGAGCAATATAACTGACCAATACAACCATAGACAGCACTTGAATCGTCAAATTTATTGATTAAAAGCCCCCTTATTACATATCACACTTTTAAGTTTTAATTTTAACTAATCAAACCAAAAATCCAAAAACCTCTCTCATTCGCTCATTCAAATCATCATTTTGGCTCTCCTCCATTAAAGCTGCCGAATTTGGTGCTCAAACAGTCGAGCAGGACTTGAAAGTTGCTGAGCTGGGGGTTTTAAAACATGGAGAATACGATCGGGTCCGTAATTTGACAAATCACTCTTCAAGCAACGAGTTTTTGACAAAATCTTGAATCTCCACTCTAAATCGATGAATTTTTATCATAGATACCTATGATTGCCAATCATTTTATGTGTGGGATAGTAAAATTTACTACTGATTACTAAAATAGAGACTCAGTCTATAAATTTAGGTTTTCTGCTTCAATCTTAAGCAAGTCAGTTGAATTTCGCTTTAATCTCAACATTCACTATAAGTGTTCGAATACAAACGAAAAGTAAAGTTGGTTAAAATTAATATAAATAAATTTAAATTTGATTAATTTCTCGTATTTCCTATTTTTATCTATTTTAGCAATAATGTGTATTAAGAATTAATGATAATAAAAAAGTTAATATTTTTAATGATAGGATCTCTTCATTGAGTTTTATTGGTTTAATTATATCCGAAATATTTGGCATAGAGTGGATATCAAATATTAAGGAATTAAGCTTTAAATGATCGATATTCTAATACTCCTTTACTGCAACTTGTGCAGCCATAGTGTTAGGGACACTTGCAGAATGATGCCATCTAGCGATTTACCTATTAATCTAATTTTTTTATTGAAAAGATTTATGTATCATGGAGGTATTCTTGATTAATGCTGAGAAATAAAGTCTCATTAATTTTACAGGATCAACAAGCGCATATCTGTTTGGAGAAATCTGCAAAGTATGATGAGCTAATGTTCCAGATTAGATATATTGTATAAGGAATTTAAGAAGAGTTCATCTTTAAATAAAAAAAGAAACTATCAAAGCATCTATCATTTTGTAAAATATGAAGGATGAAGCAGCATTCACTATCATAATAATGAGTTCAGACAAGTATTAGAGCATGAATAAAAGAGATTATTGGATCATTTAAAGAATATATTTTCTGTTTATTTAACCTAATTAAGAGAGCATTATCCTGCTCTCTAAGTAAAAGAAACTTTACTACTCTAGTTTGTAGGTTACTTTTTAATGGCATTAGTGCATTAATGCTCTCAGAAATTAAGAATGCTTCAGCAAAGGTTATAATATGGAAAGTAATCTCAAGAGGACTATTCGCTATTTTATCATTTTAAAAATCTTTCTGAAACCTATATTTTTATGTCTTAATATGTCCAAAGCACAGTTTGCAATAGAATTCTTGTTGATTTATTTTCTTGTACAGAATCATTCATTAATATTTAAGTTAAGTCTACATACTTTCTTAAAATAATCGGTTATGCATTTACTTAAGCGATTGCTTATAGTTTTAGTTTAATATTCACGATTCTTAGAAGCTTTCGTTGCACATTTAGAATGTGGTATATGGGGTATTTTAGCTGTAGTAGTTTCCAAAGATTAAATTGGATAATTTTCTTAATGAAATTACAAGATTTAATAATTCATTAGAGATACCAGTTTATATTAACCGTTTCAATAACAATCTTGATTACAGTTAATGATCTACTCTTTCTTTTGTTAATGAAGCAATTAGATTTATAAAATTAACCTGAGGAATTCAAATTGTAAGTTTAAATAAACTTATTTAAAATCTTAGACTTATTTGCTTATAATTTAGTATATTTATTTCACTACAAAAATGAAAGTGAAACTGATTTTGAAGAAGATCCAACTATATATTATTTAATTATAGACTATGGCTATAAATTAAGCAAATTCTAGTAAATTATCTCATAATTTAATTAAGAAAAAGTGTTAATAATTATTATATAATTGAAATTCAATAGTAATTGAAGACCACAGTTCAATAATAAGTATTAAAATTCTTATGTGATTATAAATCTAATCAGAATAATATCTTGATATAAATAAACTTACTCTAAAATATTAATGATTAAATATCAAAGCAAAATACTCAATAAATTATATTAAAAAGATTAACTATATATAAAAAAGAGTCTTATTATATTATTTCACAGCTAGTTATAATAATTATTATACGAATTCTAATATTTGGAAGTAAGGAAGTAAGGAAGTATGTAAAAGAAAGAATAATGCCAGGATCTTATTTAATAACTCTATATATTGTAAACGAGAGGCTGGCAATGGCGGATGGGCTACAACTATGATATTCTTGATGCAAGCAAGGTTAACACAACTATTATATTTTGTTAAATTTATTTTAAATATGTTCATATATTATTATTTTTGGAGGAAAGGTTACAAAATATAATGACTATAACCTCAAATTGGCATTAAAAGCTATGAATTTAATTTTTAAAATATGAGCATGAATGATTGTGTGTCAGTTCAACCAAATTATTCAATGAGTATTTTGATTGAGAATCTATTCTGTGCATACTTTAGATCTATTGCCTTTCGATTTGATTCAAAACACCAAAAAAACAAAAATCCTTTCAGTAGTTTGATTGAGTTTTTGATTGATAAAAGTAAACTATTTTTGCATACTTTATTAGGGTTTTAATAGGGTTTATGTAGGAGTTTAATGTTTTAATATTAGTAATTTAGGTGAGTATAACAAGCGAGTTTTTAAAATATTTCACACAAACATAAGCTTAGAGTCATATGGCAGTTCTCTGAATTTTATCTTTCGAAGTTGATGTTTGATTGTTTCTATTGTTTGTTTATTCTCTTAGCTTGACTTGATAATAGTTGAGTATGCAAATTCTCTGAGACCTCCATTTATTTTATTTATATCGAGAAATTGTTTGAATCTCTGCTTATAATCTCTCTCACCCCTGCAGCTAAAGTAATCGTTTCTTGGCATGTCGCTCTCTATTATTATTACTGCTAGAGCCCAGATATCCCATTAAGTGTATCCATCTCTCCAATCCTCTCTCTCTGGGAAAAATCCAGGAGTGCCGTATAAATTTCCTTAAGCAGAGGCTTGCGCTCTTTGAGCTCTGTTGAAGTCAATAATGTAAATTCTATGAGGCTGAAAGTTAATCATGATATTCTCTGGCTTTAAGTCTCAATGAAAATAAGCTAGCTTGTGAAGCTCCTCAATCCCCTCCACAATATGCTATACTATCTAGCTAATTTATCTCTGACATCTATTGTCAGATAAGAATTCTCTGTATGTCATTTCTAGTAAAGGAAGCCTGAAGGCTACATGATCTTTACCAAGTAAAATAGCATCAAGCTAGATGATATGCCTGCACTCATTTAACTTTGCC
>ARYC01009232.1:0-11783 GCA_000711775.1 Oxytricha trifallax | reverse complement strand
ACTTTTCACTCAAATATTTATTGAAGCCAATTATGTATTATAAGTGCACTTGATATAGTGCCCAAGAACTTTTGTAAGTCAAGTCACCACATAGCCAAAATTTCATTTTCTTGCAGATTACATTGCGATCTATCTTTTAAGGTTCATTAGTAGGTACTATTCCACAGCACCTTTTTTTTTATTTGGCATCACACTTTTCACTCAAATATTTATTGAAGCCAATTATGTATTATAAGTGCACTTGATATAGTGTCCAAGAACTTTTGAAAGTCAAGTCACCACATAGCCTAAATTTCATTTTTTTGCAGATTACATTGCGATCTATCTTTTAAGGTGCATTCGTATGTACTATTCCACAGCACCTCTTTTTTTTATTTGGCATCAAACTTTTCACTCAAATATTTTATTGAAGCCAATTAATGTGTATTAATAAAGTGCACTTGAATATAGTGTCCAAGAACTTTTGAAAGTCAAGTCACCACATAGCCTAAATTTCATTTTTTTGCAGATTACATTGCGATCTATCTTTTAAGGTGCATTCGTATGTACTATTCCACAGCACCTCTTTTTTTTATTTGGCATCAAACTTTTCACTCAAATATTTATTGAAGCCAATTATGTATTATAAGTGCACTTGATATAGTGTCCAAGAACTTTTGAAAGTCAAGTCACCACATAGCCAAAATTTCATTTTTTTGCAGATTACATAGCGATCTATCTTTTAAGGTGCATTCGTAGGTACTATTCCACAGCACCTTTTTTTTTATTTGGCATCAAACTTTTCACTCAAATATTTATTGAAGCCAATTATGTATTATAAGTGCACTTGATATAGTGTCCAAGAACTTTTGAAAGTCAAGTCACCACATAGCCTAAATTTCATTTTTTTGCAGATTACATTGCGATCTATCTTTTAAGGTGCATTCGTATGTACTATTCCACAGCACCTCTTTTTTTTATTTGGCATCAAACTTTTCACTCAAATATTTATTGAAGCCAATTATGTATTATAAGTGCACTTGATATAGTGTCCAAGAACTTTTGAAAGTCAAGTCACCACATAGCCAAAATTTCATTTTCTTGCAGATTACATTCAAAACCCCCAAAACCCCTGAAGTTGTTTGATTGAGTTTTTGATTGATGAAAGTAGATTATTAACGCATGCTTTATTAGGGTTTAAATAGGGTTTATGTAAGGGTTTAGGGTTATAATGTAATGTAAATTAGTGTATAATGCAAGTGTTTTATATTTATTATTCACTCAAACAGTACGTTGGCATCATGAGGCAGCTTTCTAAACTTTATTTCTCCTATCCAACTTACAATTTAGTCTATTGTATGGTCATCTCTGTGATTAGGCTTAATAATTATCTACTCAGCCATATCTTTCATTCTATCTTTTATCTTATTCTAGTCTAGATATTGCCTGTATTCTCTGTTTTGAATCTTTCTCTCTTTTGCAGCTATAGTAATCATTTCTTGCCATATCGCATTCACAAATAATTGCTGCTAGAGCCCATATATCCCACTTAATATCACCATCTCTCCAGTCCTCTCTTTCCGGAAAGTATCCAGGAGTACCATACACGTTGCCAAGTCCTGAAGCTTCAACTCTCTATGATCTATTGAAATCTATTATTACTACTCTGAGAGGTTAAAAGTCAAGCATTATATTCTCAGGCTTCAAATCTCTATGAACATATCCAAGAGTGTGCAGCTCCTCAATGCCTTTGCAAACATTTGTAAGAATAAGAGGTAACTACTTTGGTGTCCTTTAATCTTAAATGTAGTCTCTTTATGTCATTTAGTATAGAGGAAGACGAAAAGCTACATGATCTTGAGCAAGCAGAATAGCATCGAGCTTTATTATAAATCTGAACTATCTATCTCTTGACTTCGTAAGTGCTTGGTATTCATTTACGAATTCCATTTGATACTTGTCATCGCATTTGAAGTAGCTGAACGGATATATCTTGTATGCGAACTACTTATCTGTTATGACTTTCTTCTCAAATTTATCCTCAAGGATAAGATAACTTTCTTTTTACACTCTTTAAGGTCAATTATATTCAATATTGGAAGTTTAAGTGCATGCATCTTAAGAGTAATTTTTACTATCTCTGAGGCTGGGAGGTGTTCTTACTGCTTTAATAAGTTAATTTTCTTTCTTTACTCTTTGTTCCAAAGTTTCTAAAGGGTCTCTTGGCTTTCTTTTTTAAGGAAGACCTCACCAGTCTCTGGATCTATTACTTCAAACTTATTGCCATGATGGTTTTATAGATGAACTTTTAGATCTCTTGAATGATTGTATTATTTATTGCAGTAAGGGCAGAAATATTTTCCATATATCTTATTCATGCTTAAGATAGAGCTTGGGCTTGTTAGAATGCTGCTCTAAGATATGACGCTTAAGAGCAGATTTATAAGTGAAGTTCTTCTCACACTCCTCATATAAATGTAATGGTTTTATTTCTTTTTTCTCGTCCTCCTCTTCAACCATTTTCATTGGAACTTCGCATTAAATTTCTTAGCTCTGCATTTCTATTTAACAACTGAATTGTTATTCAAAGTTTGAGACCTAAAGTTAGAAAATTTTAGGTTCGTACTAGGTAGAGGCATCGCAAGTCTCAATTTTCTTTTGATTCATGAAAGAAAGTTTTTGCTGGCTAATGCCAAGCAATGCCGCTTTTCTAAGTAAGTTACCGCTCATTTTATAAATACTATTAATAATTATACAAGCTATTCAAATTCTACCTTTATACAAGAGTAAGAGCATATTCTTAAAGATTTAGAGAGGTTTAATGAGAACAGAGTACGAGACATTAGTTTTATATTTCTTAGATTTAGTGATAATTTATAAACTAATTCATCCATTTTATTCATTTAAATGCACCTAAATGTGTTTTGTGAAGTTAGGTGGTGCTCCTAAAGCTTTTCTTGTAAATTTAGGAGGGGAGATTTTAAAATTTAATTTTTTTAATGTACCTCCTAATACGGTTTTGAACTTTAATATAGCCACCTAATTAAGTTTTAAATAAATTAGGAGCACCACCTAATTAAATTAATTATTATTAGGAGCAATTTAATGGAGAAAGTTTGATAAAAATGGAAGTCAAACTTTGAAACTTGGAGAAAGTTCTTCCATCTTTCTTTTACTATCTTATCAGTTGACCTTCAGTTGGATCTCTCTATTTAGTATTAAAATTTTAGTAAGTTTAGAATGGATATCCATAATTTTAAATTTCATAAACATTTATAGAAAGTGGAAGCAAGATGGAGTCTATGAATGATGCAATTAAGAGAATACAATCTCAAGAATTTATAGGAAAATTTCGAAGTAAGGAGGACCTCTATAGATATTTGGTATAGGAAGGTAAGCTTTTATCAAATACTAATATATTAACCATAGTTGGATTGTTCTTGCCAACTCAGGAAGGAACAAAAATATCATTCTTAAAAGCCTTACTAAGTGAAGAGAAATAAGCTTTTAAGACCAATGAAATAAAGATGATTGAGATACCTAACTACCCTGAAATCTCAGTGACAAATCTCTATGATGATGCGATGAGTGATCTAGATGTTGCTCTGTACCTACCATCAAAGTTACAACTCTCAAATAAGTTACCAGAGAGAAACTTCTTCTTTGGAGTTCTTGGAACTCTTAAACCAGAGTACTTAAGTGAAGTAATTTAAGAGGCTCATAAGAAACGCTACAGCATCTCTCCTGAAGAGAAAGAGAAGCAGGGAATCAAAATGAGTGACTCATGGCTGTAGGAACTGCAGAAGCATCCATTCATCTCAAGTAAGCATAGACTTCTAACTTTATAGAAAAACCTGGTACTGCTATATACTTGATGAAAGAGCGCAGCAAATTAAACAGAGAGAGAAAGTCTCAAGTAAAGCATGAATTGAGTAAGAGGCTCTTCAAAGATTTTTAAAAGCTAGACGAGATGAACATAGATGCAGGAGCTGGCACTAAGAGAAGAAACATGGGCCCAGGCAAGCCTTAAGAGGATGAAAAGAAAGAGAAGCCAAATCCCTTTACGGGCAAATTTATTATGTGAACTTATTCATTCGTTTAAATCTAATACTTGTTTATAAACACAAAATCTCCCTTCTCTTGCGCATACTTTTGCTTTATCATCGCTGACTCTTTTAGCAGCACTCTTAATAAAATCTACTGTATCTATCTTCAGATCGTGTATCAGATGATAGAGCAGAAGTTTCTTGTAGTGGCCTTTTAATAGGCCCCAATATAGTTCAATTCCATTGAATTGAGGGCTATAAGGAACATTAAATACAGTGTTATGTTTAGCTTTTCATATTCTCTCCTTGAGTCTTTAGTTTTATGAACTGATAAGTTATCAACAAACAGGATAATTTCTTGTTCAGCATACTTATCTCTTAGCTATTGCAAAAATTTAATATATTATTCAGTCTTAATAGAGCGAGGGTGGATAACATAAGTCTCAAGCCCACTATCTTCACTGATTCCACCAAGGATTGCATGAGTTTATACCTTAACCTTTTGATCATGAACTTCTATGTTGCTGTACCTCTTATACCATGACCTCGATATGAAGGTATTAAACGTGAATACTGCCTCATCAGCATGTATGAACTTTATATTATGCTCTTAAGCCCTCTGCATTTAATCGAATATATAATTTAAATTATCCTTATAAAATGGAAGATTAAAGTCCATCACTCTCTTAATGCGATTGACTGTCTTGTAAGATATACCATTCTTTTTATAGATATTAGCTATCGATTATGCAGAGATGTGTAGTTCAGGAAATTGGCGATGAAACATCACAGCCCTCTAGGCCAGAGAGAAATGAGCCCAGTATTTTAGAGTCTTATCATTAATAAGATAATCGATATGATGCTACTAGAATTTTAAAGGTCTTTTAGGCTTAGCATTAAGATGCTATCTCTTTAATTTCAATGCTTATAGACAGTGTGACCTAACAGTAGCAGGAGATTTATGGAGCAGTCTTGCAATAGATGTGTAATTTAGAATAGGTCTGAGTTGATCACTATAATCATTACATCCATAACGCAACTTAAACAATTAATCTATATATTCACTGTCATAAACTGATCCCAAACCTCGCATATGCTCACTTAAATTACTGATATTTAAACCATTAACCTCTATATAAACCCTATTAAAACCCTAATAAAGCATGCGTTAATAGTCTACTTTCATCAATCAAAAACTCAATCAAACAACTTCAGGGGTTTTGGGGTTTGATTGCGATCTATCTTTTAAGGTGCATTCGTAGGTACTATTCCACAGCACCTTTTTTATTATTTGGCATCACACTTTTCACTCAAATATTTATTGAAGCCAATTATGTATTATAAGTGCACTTGATATAGTGTCCAAGAACTTTTGAAAGTCAAGTCACCACATAGCCTAAATTTCATTTTCTTGCAGATTACATTGCGATCTATCTTTTAAGGTGCATTCGTAGGTACTATTCCACAGCACTTTTTTTTATTTGGCATCACACTTTCACTCAAATATTTATTGAAGCCAATTATGTATTATAAGTGCACTTGATATAGTTTCCAAGAACTTTTGTAAGTCAAGTCACCACATAGCCAAAATTTCATTTTCTTGCAGATTACATTGCGATCTATCTTTTAAGGTTCATTCGTAGGTACTATTCCACAGCACCTTTTTTTTTATTTGGCATCACACTTTTCACTCAAATATTTATGAAGCCAATTATGTATTATAAGTGCACTTGATATAGTGTCCAAGAACTTTTGTAAGTCAAGTCACCACATAGCCAAAATTTCATTTTCTTGCAGATTACATTGCGATCTATCTTTTAAGGTTCATTCGTAGGTACTATTCCACAGCACCTTTTTTTTTATTTGGCATCACACTTTTCACTCAAATATTTATTGAAGCCAATTATGTATTATAAGTGCACTTGATATAGTGTCCAAGAACTTTTGAAAGTCAAGTCACCACATAGCCTAAATTTCATTTTCTTGCAGATTACATTGGGATCTATCTTTTAAGGTGCATTCGTAGGTACTATTCCACAGCACCTTTTTTTTTATTTGGCATCACACTTTTCACTCAAATATTTATTGAAGCCAATTATGTATTATAAGTGCACTTGATATAGTTTCCAAGAACTTTTGAAAGTCAAGTCACCACATAGCCTAAATTTCATTTTCTTGCAGATTACATTGCGATCTATCTTTTAAGGTGCATTCGTAGGTACTATTCCACAGCACCTTTTTTTTTATTTGGCATCACACTTTTCACTCAAATATTTATTGAAGCCAATTATGTATTATAAGTGCACTTGATATAGTGTCCAAGAACTTTTGAAAGTCAAGTCACCACATAGCCTAAATTTCATTTTCTTGCAGATTACATTGCGATCTATCTTTTAAGGTGCATTCGTAGGTACTATTCCACAGCACCTTTTTTTTTATTTGGCATCACACTTTTCACTCAAATATTTATTGAAGCCAATTATGTATTATAAGTGCACTTGATATAGTGTCCAAGAACTTTTGTAAGTCAAGTCACCACATAGCCAAAATTTCATTTTCTTGCAGATTACATTGCGATCTATCTTTTAAGGTTCATTCGTAGGTACTATTCCACAGCACCTTTTTTTTTATTTGGCATCACACTTTTCACTCAAATATTTATTGAAGCCAATTATGTATTATAAGTGCACTTGATATAGTGTCCAAGAACTTTTGAAAGTCAAGTCACCACATAGCCTAAATTTCATTTTTTTGCAGATTACATTGCGATCTATCTTTTAAGGTGCATTCGTATGTACTATTCCACAGCACCTTTTTTTTTATTTGGCATCAAACTTTTCACTCAAATATTTATTGAAGCCAATTATGTATTATAATTGCACTTGATATAGTGTCCAAGAACTTTTGAAAGTCAAGTCAGCACATAGCCTAAATTTCATTTTTTTGCAGATTACATTGCGATCTATCTTTTAAGGTGCATTCGTAGGTACTATTCCACAGCACCTTTTTTTTTATTTGGCATCAAACTTTCACTCAAATATTTATTGAAGCCAATTATGTATTATAAGTGCACTTGATATAGTGTCCAAGAACTTTTGAAAGTCAAGTCACCACATAGCCTAAATTTCATTTTTTTGCAGATTACATTGCGATCTATCTTTTAAGGTGCATTCGTATGTACTATTCCACAGCACCTCTTTTTTTTATTTGGCATCAAACTTTTCACTCAAATATTTATTGAAGCCAATTATGTATTATAAGTGCACTTGATATAGTGTCCAAGAACTTTTGAAAGTCAAGTCACCACATAGCCTAAATTTCATTTTTTTGCAGATTACATTGCGATCTATCTTTTAAGGTGCATTCGTATGTACTATTCCACAGCACCTTTTTTTTTATTTGGCATCACACTTTTCACTCAAATATTTATTGAAGCCAATTATGTATTATAAGTGCACTTGATATAGTGTCCAAGAACTTTTGAAAGTCAAGTCACCACATAGCCTAAATTTCATTTTTTTGCAGATTACATTGCGATCTATCTTTTAAGGTGCATTCGTATGTACTATTCCACAGCACCTTTTTTTTTATTTGGCATCAAACTTTTCACTCAAATATTTATTGAAGCCAATTATGTATTATAAGTGCACTTGATATAGTGTCCAAGAACTTTTGAAAGTCAAGTCACCACATAGCCTAAATTTCATTTTCTTGCAGATTACATTGCGATCTATCTTTTAAGGTGCATTCGTAGGTACTATTCCACAGCACCTTTTTTTTTATTTGGCATCACACTTTTCACTCAAATATTTATTGAAGCCAATTATGTATTATAAGTGCACTTGATATAGTGTCCAAGAACTTTTGAAAGTCAAGTCACCACATAGCCTAAATTTCATTTTCTTGCAGATTACATTGCGATCTATCTTTTAAGGTGCATTCGTAGGTACTATTCCACAGCACCTTTTTTTTTATTTGGCATCACACTTTTCACTCAAATATTTATTGAAGCCAATTATGTATTATAAGTGCACTTGATATAGTGTCCAAGAACTTTTGAAAGTCAAGTCACCACATAGCCTAAATTTCATTTTCTTGCAGATTACATTGCGATCTATCTTTTAAGGTGCATTCGTAGGTACTATTCCACAGCACCTTTTTTTTTATTTGGCATCACACTTTTCACTCAAATATTTATTGAAGCCAATTATGTATTATAAGTGCACTTGATATAGTGTCCAAGAACTTTTGAAAGTCAAGTCACCACATAGCCTAAATTTCATTTTCTTGCAGATTACATTGCGATCTATCTTTTAAGGTGCATTCGTAGGTACTATTCCACAGCACCTTTTTTTTTATTTGGCATCACACTTTTCACTCAAATATTTATTGAAGCCAATTATGTATTATAAGTGCACTTGATATAGTGTCCAAGAACTTTTGAAAGTCAAGTCACCACATAGCCAAAATTTCATTTTCTTGCAGATTACATTGCGATCTATCTTTTAAGGTGCATTCGTAGGTACTATTCCACAGCACCTTTTTTATTATTTGGCATCACACTTTCACTCAAATATTTATTGAAGCCAATTATGTATTATAAGTGCACTTGATATAGTTTCCAAGAACTTTTGAAAGTCAAGTCACCACATAGCCAAAATTTCATTTTCTTGCAGATTACATTGCGATCTATCTTTTAAGGTGCATTCGTAGGTACTATTCCACAGCACCTTTTTTATTATTTGGCATCACACTTTTCACTCAAATATTTATTGAAGCCAATTATGTATTATAAGTGCACTTGATATAGTGTCCAAGAACTTTTGAAAGTCAAGTCACCACATAGCCAAAATTTCATTTTCTTGCAGATTACATTGCGATCTATCTTTTAAGGTGCATTCGTAGGTACTATTCCACAGCACCTTTTTTATTATTTGGCATCACACTTTTCACTCAAATATTTATTGAAGCCAATTATGTATTATAAGTGCACTTGATATAGTGTCCAAGAACTTTTGAAAGTCAAGTCACCACATAGCCTAAATTTCATTTTCTTGCAGATTACATTGCGATCTATCTTTTAAGGTGCATTCGTAGGTACTATTCCACAGCACCTTTTTTTTTATTTGGCATCACACTTTTCACTCAAATATTTATTGAAGCCAATTATGTATTATAAGTGCACTTGATATAGTGTCCAAGAACTTTTGAAAGTCAAGTCACCACATAGCCAAAATTTCATTTTTTTGCAGATTACATTGCGATCTATCTTTTAAGGTGCATTCGTAGGTACTATTCCACAGCACCTTTTTTTTTATTTGGCATCACACTTTTCACTCAAATATTTATTGAAGCCAATTATGTATTATAAGTGCACTTGATATAGTGTCCAAGAACTTTTGAAAGTCAAGTCACCACATAGCCTAAATTTCATTTTTTTGCAGATTACATTGCGATCTATCTTTTAAGGTGCATTCGTATGTACTATTCCACAGCACCTTTTTTTTTATTTGGCATCACACTTTTCACTCAAATATTTATTGAAGCCAATTATGTATTATAAGTGCACTTGATATAGTGTCCAAGAACTTTTGAAAGTCAAGTCACCACATAGCCAAAATTTCATTTTCTTGGAGATTATATTGCGATCTATCTTTTAAGGTGCATTCGTAGGTACTATTCCACAGCACCTTTTTTTTTATTTGGCATCACACTTTTCACTCAAATATTTATTGAAGCCAATTATGTATTATAAGTGCACTTGATATAGTGTCCAAGAACTTTTGAAAGTCAAGTCACCACATAGCCTAAATTTCATTTTTTTGCAGATTACATTGCGATCTATCTTTTAAGGTGCATTCGTATGTACTTTTCCACAGCACCTTTTTTTTTATTTGGCATCACACTTTTCACTCAAATATTTATTGAAGCCAATTATGTATTATAAGTGCACTTGATATAGTGTCCAAGAACTTTTGTAAGTCAAGTCACCACATAGCCTAAATTTCATTTTTTTGCAGATTACATTGCGATCTATCTTTTAAGGTTCATTCGTATGTACTATTCCACAGCACCTTTTTTTTTATTTGGCATCACACTTTTCACTCAAATATTTATTGAAGCCAATTATGTATTATAAGTGCACTTGATATAGTGTCCAAGAACTTTTGAAAGTCAAGTCACCACATAGCCTAAATTTCATTTTTTTGCAGATTACATTGCGATCTATCTTTTAAGGTGCATTCGTATGTACTATTCCACAGCACCTTTTTTTTTATTTGGCATCAAACTTTTCACTCAAATATTTATTGAAGCCAATTATGTATTATAAGTGCACTTGATATAGTGTCCAAGAACTTTTGAAAGTCAAGTCAGCACATAGCCTAAATTTCATTTTCTTGCAGATTACATTGCGATCTATCTTTTAAGGTGCATTCGTAGGTACTATTCCACAGCACCTTTTTTATTATTTGGCATCACACTTTTCACTCAAATATTTATTGAAGCCAATTATGTATTATAAGTGCACTTGATATAGTGTCCAAGAACTTTTGAAAGTCAAGTCACCACATAGCCAAAATTTCATTTTCTTGCAGATTACATTGCGATCTATCTTTTAAGGTGCATTCGTAGGTACTATTCCACAGCACCTTTTTTTTTATTTGGCATCACACTTTTCACTCAAATATTTATTGAAGCCAATTATGTATTATAATTGCACTTGATATAGTGTCCAAGAACTTTTGAAAGTCAAGTCAGCACATAGCCTAAATTTCATTTTCTTGCAGATTACATTGCGATCTATCTTTTAAGGTGCATTCGTAGGTACTATTCCACAGCACCTTTTTTATTATTTGGCATCACACTTTTCACTCAAATATTTATTGAAGCCAATTATGTATTATAAGTGCACTTGATATAGTGTCCAAGAACTTTTGAAAGTCAAGTCACCACATAGCCAAAATTTCATTTTCTTGCAGATTACATTGCGATCTATCTTTTAAGGTGCATTCGTAGGTACTATTCCACAGCACCTTTTTTATTATTTGGCATCACACTTTTCACTCAAATATTTATTGAAGCCAATTATGTATTATAAGTGCACTTGATATAGTGTCCAAGAACTTTTGAAAGTCAAGTCACCACATAGCCAAAATTTCATTTTCTTGCAGATTACATTGCGATCTATCTTTTAAGGTGCATTCGTATGTACTATTCCACAGCACCTTTTTTTTTATTTGGCATCACACTTTTCACTCAAATATTTATTGACGCCAATTATGTATTATAAGTGCACTTGATATAGTGTCCAAGAACTTTTGAAAGTCAAGTCACCACATAGCCTAAATTTCATTTTTTTGCAGATTACATTGCGATCTATCTTTTAAGGTGCATTCGTATGTACTATTCCACAGCACCTCTTTTTTTTATTTGGCATCAAACTTTTCACTCAAATATTTATTGAAGCCAATTATGTATTATAAGTGCACTTGATATAGTGTCCAAGAACTTTTGAAAGTCAAGTCACCACATAGCCAAATTTCATTTTCTTGCAGATTACATCGCGCTCTATCTTTTAAGGTGCATTCGTAGGTACTTTTCTATAGCACCTTTTTTTTTATTTGGCATAAAATTTTCACTCAAATATTTATTGAAGCCAATTATGTATTATAAGTGCATTTGATATGGTGTCCAAGAACTTTTGAAAGTCAAGTCACCATATAACCAAAATTTCATTTTCTTGCAGATTACATCGCG
>ARYC01009230.1:0-27332 GCA_000711775.1 Oxytricha trifallax | reverse complement strand
ATCTCTGAGTTATTACAAGAACTTTATGTATTATTCGGTCTTTATAGAGCGAGGGTGGATAACATAAGTCTCTAGGCCACTATATTCGCTTATTCCACCTAGTATTGCATGAGTTTAAATCCTAACCTTTTAATCATATACTTCAATGTTGCTGTACCTCTTATACCAAGACCTTGATATGAAGGTATTAAATGTGAATACTGCCTCATCAGCGTGTATGAACTTTATATTATGCTCTTAAGCACTTTGCATTTAATCGAATATATAATTTAAATTATCCTTATAAAATGGAACATTAAAGTCAATCACTCTCTTAATGCGATTGACTGTCTTGTAAGATATTCCATTCTTTTTATATATGTTCGCTATAGATTAAGCAGAGATGTGAAGCTCAGGAAATTGGCGATGAAACATCACAGCCCTCTAGGCCAGTGAGAAATGAGCCCAGTATTTAAGAGTCTTATCATTAATAAGATATTCGATATGATGCTGTTAAATTTTTAAGGGTCTCTTAGGCTTAGAATTAAGATGCTATCTCTTTAAATTCAATGCTAATTAGACAGTGAGACTTCACAGTTGCTGGAGATTTATGGAGTAGCCTTGCTATAGACGTATAATTTAGTATAGGCTTGAGTTGATCACTATATTCATCACATCCATATCGCAACTTAAACAATAAATCTATATACTCACTGTCATAAACTGACCTCAAACCTCTCATATACTCACTTAAAATACTAATATTTAAACATTAAACCCTTACATAAACCCTATTAAAACCCTTATAAAGTATGCACTGATAGCTTCTTTTATCAATCAAAAACTCAATCAAACTACTGAAAGGGTTTTGGGGTTTTGAATAGATAGAAGTTAATGGCACCCAAAATCGAAAAATCGAGTCGCCAGTTTAGACCCTGAAAAATGGCCTTTGGCTTAAGCCAACACGCTGGATTATAGGTGTCAGGTCAGTATGATAGTATACCAATCTTAAAAAATCTCAAGAACGGCCCCGACAACCTACTGGATTTATGGTTGCTATGAACTTAAAATTAAAAATCACACTACACTAATACAATCATATAAATCAAATCATAATCAAATGTTTTATAAGCTACGATAAAGTCAACCCTTCTTTTTGCATTCTCTGAATCGCCTCCCTCAAATTAATTTAAAATCTGTACTTTTTAAATTTCCTTATTTATCGATATATTTAAAACTTTTTATCAACTTATAAATTCTATGTGTACATACATATTGGGGTTTATATCTGTGAGTAGTAAGTTGGTCAAATGATCATCTCACTATCATGAATAACTGTAATCACGATTATAGCTATTTAAAGGTCCGGGTATCTCATTTTGATACTAAGAACCACCACTGACCCCTCCTTCACTGAGATGCATGTGACTACCAATCCAATGAAAATCCTTATAATAACCACATCATTGCTCAAGTGCTTACTAGGAAGTCTGTAAACTGCTATTTCTGGTCACTGGCGAGATACTCAATTTGAAGAAGAGCTTCTAAAACTTAGCTCAAACAATTAGCAGCCTCAAAGGACACTTATAAAAGGAGTTTTGGAGACTTGAAATTAAGACCCTGTTTTTTAGGGCTGTGATAAAAACTTCATTTTTTGAAGGTTTTTCAACTTTTTTATAATTCATCTCAAATCATCATAATATTGTTCTATAAGTGCATATTGTTATATTTTTTAATATTATTTTATATTGTTATATATACTTAATCCTATTATTTGTGTAGTTTTATTGAGTTTTAATTTATTTTTTATATCATTCTCATATTTATAATGAGTCGTAATTTAAATTCTCTATATAATTATCTAAAAATGTTGAATTATTTTGATAGATATTATATTATAATCATTGAAAATTTATCTATTTTGTTCTAAATATATTTTTTAATCTTTTTTTTATTTATAATTATCATACATAAAATTCAAAAAATTTTTATTACTTTTTTTATTTACAATTATTATAAATTATTAATTGTGTATAGCTAAAACTATTTTTAAATTTTTCTTTTTTGCTTATATTATTTTTATTTCTTTGTTAAAAACTAAGCTTTATTAATGTTTAACGATTTAATGATTTCAATATATTTTATTATTTATATAATTATTAAAAATTAATAGCCAATTTCTTTTTAATTTTTCATTATTAAAGAAAATAAGAAATTGAATGGATTCTAGATAATAATCCTATCAATTTTTTAATAAGAATACTTCCACATTACTAAAAGGAATTTATTTGGCAACAATAGTAAATGTGAGAATTTTTAATTTACAAAATGGACTTGGTTTGATACATGCTCTTAATTAATATTCAATATAAAAATTATAGTTTCAGGATAATTATTAGACAAACATATTTATTAGTAATATTTACTTTTAATATATATCTTTATAAATGAGAGAATAATAATTATAATACAAAACAATTATACTTATTTTTTTTCAATTTTTATAATATAAATACTGTTTTATTTTTAGTATAGACATTTGATTTTATATAGTTTCTTATAAATTTTGCTGATTATCAAATCCTAAGAAATCTTCAATTTATAAATTTGTCAACTAATATTTATTCCTCGTTTTATTTACTCTGGAATTAAAAAATTTATATTAAATTAGTTAAAATGAGACCTTTAATTTTTGATTTATATCAATATGTTAGAAATAATAACAAAATTTCTATATTCAGGATACATTGGCATATTATAAGTATATTTTAATGATATTATGTTTGTATACTATTAAAATATTCAAATTTAAGTTCTTAAAATAAGTAAATAAGTAAATTAGAATTTCCAATAACTTTATAAATTATTTATGTTTATGCTCTTTTTTACAGTAACTTGTTTTTATGTACTGTCATTTACTGCATTTTAATCAATTTATTACATTATCTAAATAATAAATTTATCATTTTAGTAATTAATATAATTATATATTGCAGTTTTATTGAAACATATATCTATAAATCTTATATATTGATAATATTTATATTATCTCTTTAAAATTATAAATAATAATTATTAAAGCATTATTGTTATATCTCTATCAATTGTAAACATTAAAATATTAAATTAAATAATAATTAGATGCTATTCATTTAGGTATATATGTTGATTTAGTTTTATGTTTTGTAAGTTAAATTCATTTCTAATTTAATCAATTGTTTAAAAATAATAGTAGGATATACCCTTATTAATAATATATTAATTCAGAGATTTAGAGATTTTATAGACAATTAATATTCTAATATTAAAACCTACAAATATAAAGGATGAAATTATATCTTTTTATTATATTTCTAAAAGAAAATATAGTAATACAAAAATAGTTAAATGTAATTGATTAACAACACACATTAAAGTATAAAATTAAGTATATTAAGGAAATTATTAAAATTAAATGGAAGTTTAATAACAGAAACTCAAGTTTGTTCATATTTGTTGAACTTTATTTCAATTGAGATTTAAGTTTTAGGAGTTTAGGTAAATTGATGAGTATCTTTTTTTAAAATAATTACAAGTATTACAGGAATTAAAATAAGTTTGATTAATATTGGTACAACTTACTAT
The DNA here is from genome assembly GCA_000711775.1 of Oxytricha trifallax. Classification (NCBI taxonomy): domain Eukaryota; phylum Ciliophora; class Spirotrichea; order Sporadotrichida; family Oxytrichidae; genus Oxytricha; species Oxytricha trifallax. Next base: position 23,729 of record ARYC01009230.1, on the reverse strand, counting down.
GAAAATATTATATATTAAACCATTAGATAACAGAAAATAAAATCGGTCTAAATATCATTCCAGCATGATGTGATACTTAACAGAAAATTCCACAAGTACAATAAAATTTATGTTCTCTAGATGCCACTTATGCATATACCAAGCGGTTTACAAAAAGGATTTAATAAAGAGGGAATATTATAGTATATGAGATGACTAGTCTCTAAATAGCAAGTATAACAAATCAACAATAATAATAAACGCTCCTTGTTTTCTCTGAACCAATGACAGGTTAACCATATCAGGCAATAACGACGATTTTAGCGACTCTTTGATAAGTGAATACAAGGATATTTGCGCATTCTGAGGGTCTTTACTGCATTTGTTTAATAAGTGCATGATTAAGCAAGCCAATTCTGGAAGAGAATGCTTTTTTAACCAGAAGAGATGAATGAAGAATGGGAAAATAATAACTGTATTCATTGATGAGCTCTCTTAAATTAGTGTTAAAGCTTTTTACACATGAGCATGGTACCCTTGTTGCATAGTAGTAATAACGGAATATTTGAAGTAGCAGTGTAAGTGTAAATGAAAGTGCAATGGATGAGAAGAAAACGAAGCGTTAGTGAGAATCAAGGATGACACAAGATTCATTATATATAATAAGATATATATATAAGTTACTAAATTACTTTAAAAATGAAAATGAAAAGCAATATGATAAAGATGGTAACATTTAGCATTCATCAATTTTTAGAAGTCAAAATTCTAATTATATTTAATTACTTAAAAACTAAGTCTTGTCCAGTTATAGCAGCAATTAACTAAGGTTGACACCAGAGAGAACATTAGAAAGTAACTGGTAACATAAAATTTATTCATGCAATTGGAGATATCTATGAGGATCACAGTTGAGATGATTAGCTTTTCCTATTATCACATTTCAATTTAAAATATTAAGTATTCCTTTACAAATATTAAATTATTCATTTTCAATATAACCTTTCTGCTTTTATTTCATACTTCCTAAGTCATTCTGTTGAAAAATTATCATTTTCCTTCTAAAGTCTGGCAAAACTAATTGAAATTTACCAAGTCACCCACATTTCATCGATGAGGAGATCACACTAATATCAGATGAAAGTGACAATGAATATAAAAGAATATTAATTAGCTTGAAGTGTGAAATTAGTACAACATCAATAAAAACAAGAGAAAGACGTTGGGTAAATTACATAGTAAGATCTGTGAATCAAAGATGGCCACTTATCTCACGATATGGGTAACCTTTTTTTGAGTCGTAGATTCCATCTCTCGAGCTCTTTACATGGAGAATAGCGTGAAGGCATTTGTAAACTCCTAAGTCTAACTTAAATGCCATTTCATTTGCGATACTGAAAATAAAATAATGGCTGACCACTAATGTGAATCTTGATTTGATTATAATCATTTGTAAATAAGTAATTTTAACTGTAGCTGCTCAAAAAGTTATTTTAATTATATTCTCGAGATGAAATACATCCAAATTCTGCACTCTGATTGCCCTTAATTAGAGAATAATTTTATGAATATCAAAGAAGATTGATAGCAAAACCAAAAAACAAGAAAGCTCTCTTATCACAATCTCCCTATTATGTAAAGAGAATAAATCACTTAACTCGAATGCTTGAGCTCTTTTTTCATGCCACTTTCCTCCAAGAAGTGTTTAGCTACATTGTAAAGAAGAGTGGCAATATCCTTATGCCAAGATTAATAATTATTATGAAAATGATTTCAATCATTAAGATTAATAATTGTAAACTCTCCAGCAACTTTTAAAAGATATCAAATTTATAAAAGGTCATTAAATCTTGAGTAATTCAATTAGATTTCAAACTTATATGAAATAGTATTTAATAATAATTTGCATTAGTATATTTGAATTATCTATTTCTCTATTTTATCTTATATCAATGTGTAAACTTACAATACATCTTGAAATATGTTTAATTATTGTAATTTATAAATATAAATTAGGAAAGCACTCTTAGAACTAAGATTCTTCTAAATTGTGGAGCATTCTTACAAGCTATTTTATTTATTCATTGTTTATCTCTTTGTTTTAAAATCTATCATGTATAAACATCCAGCATTCCACAATACTATTTCACCAACCGGCTTCTAATAATCTCCTGATACAAATGAGTTATTTCTAATATAATGATACAACTAACTTAAGGAATTGGTATTAGAAACTATCGAAATAGTAAGTTAAACTGCTAATCAGTCTCTAGATGAGAAGGAATTCAAGATTTAATGCTCTGTATTTCTTTACATTCTTCTGTTTTATTGCATTTTATTTCAATCCTTTAATGTAGGGTTGGGTTGAGTAAAGCATTCTTAATACTATATTCTTCAAAAATTATAGACATTGTTAATTCATTCGAAGTTGTACCAATAATTCATGTAAAATAAATAATATTTAAAGGAAGTTTAAGACTTATTATGTATTTAATCACTTTGATTCTACAAGTTTTGTTGTCAAAGCCTTAATAAAAGTTAAAATAACTAAATAAATTGGATATTTCTTTAGTTTTTGTGAGTAATTTAAGGAATGAAATCCAAGAAATAGATAAATTTCTTAAAATAGGAAAATATTAAAGAACTATGATTTCATTAACTTACTTACTAATAAAAATATTAAGGGATCTTGAGTATAACCGTAGTTATATATTGTCAATAATAGCTGTTCCCTGTCAAACTATGTCTGAATTCCGATAATTAAATGAATGAATTCTACTAAATTAAGCTTAATTGCCTCAATGACTTCCTGTTATAAGCTAAAAGGTACCTGTAAATTCTAAGTTACACTAGTATAAATGGTAAAATCTTTGAAATACTCCAATATTAATCAGAAGTTATATATTTTTTTCCATTACTAACACTAAACATAGTTTACTCTTGAACTAATGAATGTCAATATGATTTTTTATATGTTAAAATTTTGAGGTCTTTCTGCTTTTGAGAAGTTTTTAATAATGTATCTTCATGTAGATATGTATAGTAAACACTATTTCCCTTATTATATGTATCACAGCTTAAATAAATTTTCCCTTTTATATATAAAAGCTCATAATATTTTGATTTATTTTATGAACTTGCTAAAACTATTTTGCCTTATACTAAAGAAACAGTAAGAATTAATGTAAAAAATTTAGAGAACAACATATTTGATGATCCCTTTAATTACAGTGTTGCATTTCAATTAACTTTGAGATGTTGACAAGTATAATGGTAAAAACATTGATAGCATCTAAAATCAATCATTTTATTAATGATGTGCTATTTGCAAGAAAACAATTTTAAAGTCAGCAAAGTTTAGATGTTGTAATGACAATGTTATTTTGGGGTGCTTTACTTACTATCGTATTATTTAGTAATATATCGACATTACAGTTATGTCAGCAACAATTATTAATAGTACATTAATAGTAGTGCTAATTATATTATAAAATTTAGTCAAAAGTATGTAAAGTTTTGGGATCATAAGGATTTATTGAAGAAAGAATTTATAAATATGCAATTTATAAAGGAAGTTCCAAATTTAAATCTAGCATTGCAAAATTAAATAGCTTTTGCTTTATTTAATTGTATTTATTTTATATTGAACCAACTAATTCTAATAAAATATTTAAATACTTAAATTTATAAGATAAAGTAATCTATAAAACTTGTTTTGAGCTATGATAGTCTGTTTAGTTCATCTCACTTGATCGTTTTACTCGCTTTTGCAAGAATTATTCCTCGATCATTTATAATAGTTGCAGCCAGACACACTTTTGCTGCAGCTGCTTCAACATATAGTGTTATATGTTTCATTGAAATGTTATAATTATGATAGGCTTAAAGCTAGATTTTATGTTGATTTAAATTTTTTATCTTCGAGAGTCATCGTTTAAAACAGTGTCTCTCGAGGATTTTTTAATTTTTATAAGCATATATAAGTCATTGTTAAAAATAATCATATATTAACTTCTCTAATAAAATATTTTTTTTTCTTATTAAAATTAGTAAAATCCTTAAGGATATAGTCATAAATCTGTTTGGATTTTTAGGGTGCCTTATCAGGATTCCTTAATTTTAAATAGTGGTAAAAAGTGATATTTTAACTTAAGATAGAAAAATGTTCTAATTCTATTAGGAATTATCTTAATTCTTTTTAGATATTGAGAAATTTATTTGAAAATATTGAAAAATATTGAAAAAAATGATGATAAAAAATGTTGATATTTTAAATCCTCGAGAGACACTGTTTTAAACAATGACTCTTGAAGATCATAATAATATGAAGTTTAGATTTATTAATTAGAAACTTAAATATATTTTAATTTAATATCAATTTTTTAAAATATGGAGATTTTCAGAGAAAAACTTCCATATGTCTCCTTGATCATCAATAAATTATTTAATCAGATGCAACTACTGTAATTGCTTTTTCATCTAAAGCTATATCAATAATCTAGCCTAGAGTTTAACTATTGTGATTATTAAATCAAGTCCTAATATTTTTTCTATTATAACAGCAATTTATTTACTTTGCAGTTTTTATAATAATTATATGGATTAAGATTCACTGATTTGTTTTGATAGCTACAATCAAACTTAGTCTATCAACAAATGCAAGAATGTTTTGATAGATTCTAATCTCATTGGTTATTCTCTTTAGGTGCTGATTAAATAGATAATTAATTCAAAAGATCTATAGATAAATGATAAACTAATGATAAATTCACTTGATGGAGTAAAATCTTAAGTTGTAAAGTTGATCATTGGTGCTTGCTCTCTGTTCATGTTGGTCTATTTTTATACTTAACACTTGGCTTTTATAATGTATTGGATGAATTAGTAGGATGGAAAGAGACTGACTTATTAACCTGGAAACATGTGAAATGAAGTTTCTTTTCTCCTTCTACATTACTTTTAATCTTTATAATTAAAAAGAGCTCACGATTGATTGATGCAGTGTAAATTCTTCCATTTTATAATTATATTTATCAATTTAATTGGTCAGTTAAGGAAGATTTTATGCAATTAGACATGAATTTCAAGCGTTTTACAAGGATTTTAATTTTAAAAAAATTGAATTGTATACAATAATAAAGTGTCATTATTATTCAATTCAAAGTTAACTTGATATAACTTAATAAATTAATGAATCTTGAATTGATCGCATTTCTGATATTAAATCAGCAATATACTTAATTTAATTAAAAGAGTTGTTGTTAAAATTTCATTAAAGAAATAATAGAATCTTGCTTTACGAAATAAGAATACCAAGGATTTTTAAATAATTATATCAAATCTAGACATGATATTGCTTTTAAAACAAAAAAGATTATAAATTAAGTTATAAGGACAGAGTTTTAATTATAATAAAGATGCCAGTTTAAGATAACAAATTTAATCATTTATTTCCAAAACTAAATAAAATTTGTGAGCTTTTCTTAATTTTGTAAGATTTGCCAGAGGATACAAAGATATATTAAGTATATTATTCAATTGTATATTCGGGGGTTTAAGCTTAATTAAAAATATAGCATTATCATGCAAAAAATACAACTATAAGTTATTAAAGACAACAGCTAAAAGACTCGAAATGATTCTTCAAAAAATGTATTTTATTAATATTACTTATATACATATTACAATTAAGTTAGCTTCGCAAATATTGAATAAAATGATAAATGTATGACTCGAAAATATACGGATAAAAAAGATAAATTAATGAAAATGTATCTGTAATGTATAAAAAATATACCATTATAGGTTTCTTGGAGTTTTGAGAAAGGTTAGTCAAAAGCTTTGATTTAACAATAAAATAATAATTACTATGCTATTTAAATAGTAAATGAAGAAATATAATAATAAAAAGAGAGTAAAGTAATAAAATGTTATGTTTTTATACATTAATGAAGAAGTACTGGCATGTTAAATCAATATAAATATTACAAATGAAAGTGTAAAGAGATTTGCCTAAATAATATTCATTTGAGCGACCCAAAACTATATGGTTATTTTAATTTGTCGATTAAAGCCCCGCGATTACTCAAATTACAGCTTATTGCGATAAAATTAAAATAAATAAACATGAAGTTGAATAGTATGGTGTCAAGGTTGTCTGCAGTTAACTTTGAATTTCCCTGTTATCAGGAAAATCTTTTATGGTTTTAGTAACAAAAGGGCTGCTAATATTGATGGAATCCTCTCCATTACTGCCATTATCATTTCTTCCTTACTATTTTAATATGATTATCTGATCAAATAAATAGTTTATTTTAAATTTTTTATTCAATGTTTTTACATTCATTATCAATTATCATTAGAATTTCATTAAATTATTATTAAAACATTGTAATTAATTGGATGAATACAAACATAATAATCCACTGGCTTACTAAATTCATTTGTATAAATCTATTAATTTAACTTCTTATAAATTATCTTCTTATATATAATGTTTTTTTAAATAGAGAATTGCTTAAGCATCATAAAGAATGAAAAATCTACCAGGAAGGGAACATAAAATCCCATTTTCCATAGTTGTTAAATTCATTCACGACTGGTAACCACTAATCTTGGAGGGACTAAGTAGTGGGAATTCAGGCATTAATCATCTAACTACCTTCTCTTTTATAGGTGCTATACTAGAATTGTTACTCTTCTTAGATCAAGCTTAGTTTGGATGTTTTGACTCATTGTGTATTGGCCATGGACTACTCTCATTAATACATCTGGCATCGATTATTTGTTTAGTAGAGAGTTAACTTGAGATTTATGCTTAAAAATATTGCTTCAAATCCATTAACAATATTCATATTTATTTAGCTATAGTATTGGAAAATAAAACATAAGATTTCTGGTTATTCTGATATAGCAGTATTGCAAACGATTATAGGGATGAACTTGACAGAGACTCTAAGACAAGGACACTACTCCCTACAGCAGACGCTATCTTACGATGATATTTTATCTCACTCAGATATATGTCGTAGAAAAAGAGATTAGCGATCATTTTTATTTCCAAAGAAACTAAATTTCATGTTCCAGAATTATTTCACACAACTTCTCTTAGTATCTTGAGCTAGGGGTGTCAGAGTGCTTCTTGTAAGTAGCTACTTTTCTCTTATAAATGATTAGCTTCCATGTCGAATTAAAATTTTACTTCTTCCAGTCTAAAGCAGACTACTTCCCAAATCCTCAAAGACATAAAATCAAGAAGATAATAATCCATTTAGAATAAGCGCTAAATCTAAAAAGATTCTTAGGGTGCCATAAATAGCTTCATGAACTAAAATTTGTGGATTAAACCAAGTTACAAAGCTAATAGAGAATAATGTTCAATATCTTTCTAGAGTTAGACTAATTTCAAACAGATTTCTAGAAATGCATAGTCATTACAATAGAGTAAAGTCTGAAAAAGTACTGATTCAGAACACTCTTAAAAGTTTAACTGGTTTTGAAACTTGTGAATATACCGCATTCCTGCGAAAACAGTCAGAATACGGTTTTTAATATAGTTAAGGTTTTTTTGGTAGATTCCTTTCTACATAATCATACACTCGAAGAAGATTTACCACTATTAGATAGATAAATAATTTTTGAGTGACTATTTTGCATTTTTCCCTAATCTTGTTTCGATTTACACTGACAACTTTTAAATCAATTTTAAGTTTTTCGCTCATTGAGGCTTATTTAACTTATTGATGTCTAGGTTGTTTAATGCATTAACAATGTTCAGTTCATTAAATTTTTTATCTTCTCCCATATTTTTCAGTTAAAAGAATTGATTACATTATACGCTACTAATATTCAAAGCCTCAAATAAATGATTGATCACAATAAAAACAATGATTTGCTGTTGCTTAATGGTTTTTAGGTAGCAAAAAGCAAGCAAGCAACTGCTGGTAAAGCTTTTATATCATATATCCTTGATAACACTTGAAACATTGTTTCTTTCTATAAATTAAGTATTAAGAATTGTGTTATAATGATAATTTATTCACCTTTATGTACTCTTGTATTTGTAAGATTTCTGCCTCTTCGTAGTTATTAAGCACTCAACTTTTTGACTTTATTAGTAATAACTGTAAAATATCGTTAGAGTAATGCTTATTTCATTTTTTGAATGATACAATCCTCTTATGCAAACTAAAATCACACTTTTACTTAAATATTTAATTATTATATTTTTAGAACATTATGGGTTTATATATATAATGTTTATTATTTTAAAACTAATATCATATTTTTGTGACAATATTACTTCCTCAAATCATATAATAATATCACTTATCACCTTCAACTACTCTTTTTACACGATTGTATATGACTAATACAACCAAATAACTCTTAGAGTAACTCTCTAACAACGAATGTTTACATATAGTAACGCCCTTTTAATAGCTCTAAAGATGAGATTACCAATGGCTATAGTTGTTAGCATCATTCTTCTATCTATTACGGCTTTCTTAATTGATGCTTCTTGCATCATCGAGAACTGATAGTTGTCTTCTGCATACTCAAGTAGCTGTTATTCAATAGCTTGAGAGAGTAGACTCAACATGAGCAAGGCTTAACGTCTGAAAAGGATGAAATGACTGGATAAAAACACTGATAGTTTAGACCAGATAAAAGCATGGTCATGGTCAAAGGTACAGGACTAATCCAGAATGTGTAAAGGTAATTAATAAAATGAAACAAAATTCATTGGATTCTTCAAAGTTTTCAATAAAAACATTCTATAATCAATGTGAGCATAGCTATGTCAATTAAAATTAGAAATAGGCAAATTCCGTAATTCGAGATGGAGAGACAGTATAGCTAATTATTAAAAGAAAATACAATTCTTCAAGCCAAGTTATATACCAATAATCAAAGACTGTAGATTTAGCAAATAAGTTTATACTTTTATGTTGTAGTTAAGGCAATAAATTGTTGAAATATTTAAATCATATATATTAATGATTCTTAATGATAATTTATAAATGAATTTAATAGATATCAAATAATAAAAACTCAATAATCGTCTTGATGAAAGAAGGTAGAATAAGATGACTAAAATATGATCTATATAACTCAGGCATTTCACCATCTTTAAATTTGTGTTCCTGATTAAAGATGAATTTAGGCCAAAATAAAGGGTGTAGTTTTGTTCAAAAATAGACATTTATATATTATTTGAAAATCAGAGTAATTTATATAATTAGTATGAATAATATATTTATAATAATTTATAAAATTAATAAATTAATTAGTGTTTTGTATTTTAAAACCAATAATACATATTATTTAGTACTCCTAAAGGCTAATTAGCTAGAACTTTTACTTAAATCCTTAGCATTCTTATTTATAATATTCTATAATTTCTCAAAACGAAATTAATCAAAATTGTTTTAGATATATCACCACCAATCATTTAAGCATAAAGATGTAGCTTCTCTAATATCGATTACATTAAGTTATTACTTTCTAATCGCAAGGAGCTATATACTGATAGAACACAACATCAACAAGCACAAACCTCATCCAATAAACAATAAGCATTGAAGCTTTAATAACATAAATCACTCCAATTGAAAGAGTTAGCGTTGTGTTTATTCAGTAAACGAGTTGTCTTTGCCCTTTGGTTTAAAGATAAACTTGACTGCTTGATTGACAGCATTGAGGATGAGTTTCTCAAATTGATCTAGGGTCTACTGTGCTTCTGCTGCAACTGCCTTCTAATTCTAAAGAAGATCATTACTGACTCTTTAAAGGCGACAGTGGAGAGTTGAGCTTAGTAGTTATTTAGTGCGTGAAAGTGATTGAATATGAAGTGGCCGAGATAGACCTGGAAAGATAATTATAAATGAATAGGAATGGTTAATGGAAGATTATGATAACATCTTTCAATAAGTAGTAATAATTTATTTGACTTAAATTTATAGTTTTTCTATAAAAGACTAGTTTATAATATAAAATTTGACAAAGAGAATAAAACGATATTTGAATATTGGGGTAAATAAGAAAATTATCAAAGATTGGTTTCTAGATGGTTTTTTTACCATTAATTATTAATTAAAAATCATTAATAATTTAAATGCTATTATAAATAAATTTAAAATATGTATTTATAAAATTACTTTCAACATAAATGCCAGTAGACCTGAATAATATATTATCTTTACGTATTCATTAATATCCTTTTAGTTCATTGTTTGGTTGAATAAATAAATAAACTAATTGATTAACCGATAGTATTCATAAAGATGGCAAATGTTTCTTTGATAGCTATATTGATTTGAATAAAATAATAAATAATATCAACATTAAATATTTATAACAATAAAGAAAAGATTCAATAATAAACAAATAAATTTACAAACATAAATATATATTTTAGCTTAATGATTTAAAATAAATATTTAGCTTTATATCAAACTGAATAAATTGATATTTATGTAATTTTACAATTCACTTAATAAATAATTAAGGAACAATATATTCTCAATTATACTTAAAATATATAAAATAAAGCATTACTATAAATACTTTAATATCTAGATAAACTCAAACAGTTTATTAATTCATGAAAAAGAAGAGGTTAATGATAATCATTTACCGTCAAAATTTATAAAGATATAAAAATAACAATATCAATAAAAGCTTAAAATGAACTATGATATCAATAATAGAACGTAATAATGATATTTTCTTCAAAATAAAAATATATAAAAAAATAATTGAATAATTTATTCACTGAATAAAAAATATATATTTAGAGATTAAATAATTAAATTTATATTGTATATGATCGTGATTGGATTTAATTTATACAGAGATTTTTTTAAATATAAACTAAGAAAAAAAATGATATACGCAAATATTTTTATAAATAAGCTTAAAAAGAGTCATTATATTATTTTATAAATTAAAGAAAAAGTAATGTCTATAAAATAATTATAAGAAAATCAAAATAAAAAGGATTAAATAAAGAAAGGATATATATATTAAATAATGTATTAATGAAATTCTATCTAATTATGAAAATCTAAAAATTTTAGAAAAATAAGAAAAAAAAATAGAAAATTCTTTATAAAAATTTAGATTTCTACTCTGATTGCTCTCCAAGGTATCTACTATTGTTCCCTGACCTCTAAATACCCAGCATATGTTTTTGAGGATTTGCCCCGAAAAAGTTGTCAAAAAGTGCTGATTTACGGTGATTCTCAGAAAATGACAGAAATTTGATAATTTTAAAATATGATAAAAACAGTGAAAATAGGCGAAAATGGCACATTTGAGCAGTTTTTAAGAGTTTTAAAATTCATGAAAAAATGAAGATTTAAAAAATTGTGAAAGTGAAAATGCCAAATCTAGGTATATCTTTTATCATCTATACAGGGTCTTGGGCAACTCATCCAGGTGTGGAAAGCTAGAGACCTTAGTTTTTTGAGCTCATCTTCAAAACTAGACACCTTAGAACTTCAGAAAATGAGTACTTTTAGACATAGCGTGGATTCAAGCTAAGGAAAGAGTGCTTCTCATGGTTTTTGTGCCTTGGAAAAGTCCTCAGATAACCTTCATTTCTTCTCTGACTGCTTTCCAAGGTATCTACTATTGTTCCCTGACCTCTAAATACCGAGAATGTGTTTTTGAGGATTTCCCCCGAAAAACTTGTCAAAACTTTGTTAAATTACTTAAAAGTCTTTATTATTGATTATTAATTAATTGTACCTTAATTCATATAAAACCCTCCTACATTATTAATAAAGGTAGTAATTTAATAAATATGTATTTTAATGCTTATAATTTCATTATATTTATTACTGAAAATACATATTTTTCTTAAAATTAAGTTTTAAAGAATTCCAATTTTGCTAAAAGTATTTCTTTAATGTTTTTGAATTATGCTGTATTCTTCATTCTATTGTAATATTCATATATATTTTATCTACTCAAACCATATAATTTTTTTTTGTATATTCTATTTATAAATCTCACAAGTTTTCATAATAATTTATAGGATAATTTTTATGACATTAACAATAATTAATAATTTTAAAGTTTTTAGAGTTGAAGTGCCTTGCTTTTAGTCTTTTATTTTTGAATTTTTATAGTCATCGTTAGTTGTAAAAAAGCGAGCTTTAGTGTGTGTATAAAATGTTACGACTTTACTTATTATTAAGATAAATTTAATAGATAAAATTAACTTGAATAAATGCATGAATCATTTGAAAAGAAGTATATATTAAAGGGGGTCGAAAAATTAAATAATAAAATTAAATCATAATTTTATAATTAATGTAAATTTATTAAGACGTTTAATAGGCTTCTAATATAATGTAAAAATATAAAAAATCAATAATAAACCTGATTGAAACATAAAAATATGATTAAGTGTCAACAAAAATATATATTGAAATAGTAATGAAGAGAATTCTCATAGAAAAATAAGGAATTTAAACTAGCTATAATAAATTGACAAAATCAGAGGCCAGAAAATATTAGGAATTATAAAAATAGCCAATAAAATTCTATTTAACATATAAAGGGGCTTAATGTTTATTCAAGATTGAAAATAGAATCCAAGCTGCAAATAATCTATTATTATAAGTATTTATTATAAAGGTATCTAGTTGGGCTAGACTATGATCATTGAGTTATAATCTATAAATTCAGAAATTATTAAAATTATGCTGGCGCTACATGATAACATTATTGATAAAATTATTATTATATTATAATTTAATTAAATAGCAAATCAAAAAGTGATTCAAAAGCGATAAATTTATTAGGAAATTTTATAAGAATATAAATAAATCGAATAATTAACATTACTTTAGAAATTACTTTTTTAGAATTAAAAGAATGTTTGATTATAAAATATTTAGTAAAAGATAATGGTTCTTGTCATCATTCTCCTGTAATCTTAAATTACTTTATTTAATTATTTTCAGAGATTTAGCTCTATTTTTTTCTAGAATTTCATTCATTTAGTTTTATGTTTAATAAATTTATAAATCTCTTTTCTTTAAAATTAATTTCAATTATTTATATTTAACATAATTTTTAAAACTATCAGAATTAAACAATATAATAGATTTTTAATTTGTTTAATAAAGAATCTAATACCCTTATCGAAGGTAACATCCTATATATTTATTAAATCCTTTACGTTATGAATAATAGGCTTCTATTTCTACAAGAGATTTAATAGTATTGGCAAAATAAAATTAAGAGATGATTGGGGTAAAGGAAATTAGTTATGGTCAAATATATGACAATCTCATAGTTAAATGTTTAAAGATTAAAATAAATAATTAGATACATTTTATCAAGAATCTAAATAGTCATAAATAAACATAGATGAAACAAACCTCTTTCAGACAAATAGAAAAAACTAAGCAAAGAAAGAACAAACTAAATATACAATACTTTTACGAACAATAAGGAATTGAATATATATTAAAAACGATTGAATTATCCTACTTAAATCGTAAAATTGGAGATTATGGAAAGTCTTTCGAGATATAATATTAATCAACTATTAGTTATTCAGTTAAAATAATATAAGCAATTGTTTAGCAGGATAGTCTCTGAGAAGGATGAAACCCAAAGAAAAAGATGAGTTGCATGAAACTAAATTTGCGGCTGTAAGATTAGTGATGATATAAAACATCTCAATGTTGTGTAAAGTGATTGAAATTAAGTGTTTAAAATATAAATATGTTTATGAAGATTCAATATGTAAGATGATACTACACCTGACATCAGTCAAGGTCCCTTTATATTCAATTATAGTATATTATTAATTTATGGTTTATTATTGTTGGGTGGCTTTCTAAAAGATGAGAATATATTTTGACCTAGTCCTTGTCCATGGTATATCACAAACTATCATTATCTTTTAAGAGAAAGACACTACATATCTAGTTTTTCAAAGCTGGCATAAGAGAGGCGTCTTTTTGGGGTTTCCATAAATGAGTGTAAGCAGAATTAAGTCTATCATGTGACAAATTATGTAGTTTTTATAAGGAGTATATTTAGATTTGACTAAGTATTTAAGTACATCTGAAAAATTAGATCTGAGGCCTTTATTTCACTGAAGGCACAATTATCAGTTGTCCATAAAGATTACAGCAACAGGAGGACATAGTTATCATTAAAATTTGAGAAATTCTAAGTTTATGTCAAATGATTTAATTATTATCATCATAATAGAGTGTTCCACCCACCGATATCATTTTAATATGGCTTTCTCTCGCTATCTTATTATACTTATATTGCTTCCCGTTATCAAAATAGTCTTAGTAAACTCTTGCAAGGTGTTAAAGAAATACCATTATTTAACTCTCAAGATGTGCTCGTGTCAGTGAGGCTGAAAACTCAGTTAAATATAATGCTATTTATAAGGATAGTAATTAAAATAAAAGCTAATTATAAAATAGAATTCATAAAATGTTTTATATATTATGATAAAAAATATGGACATAGCAATAATGCATAAACAGAATAGGTAAAATACATTTTAATATAGTAATTTGACCTTTTATTTCTCAATTCATTATTATCAAGTTGAGTGAATTGATACAATTATCATAAAAATCTATGGTGTTATCTTGCAAATGACAATAATATCTTAGTATTTTTATATCCCAAGTCTCTTAGATTGATACTCATGCTTATTGTCATTGATATCGTCCAAGTATAGCATTTGTTACATATTTTAAAATTACTTTAAGCTCTACCTTTGCAAAAAACTCGATATAATGATTTCAATGAAATCTAGTATTTAATTTTAACACTTTTCTCAACATATGTGGCTTTCATCTGCTTCTAATTCAGCTAAGAATTAATATCTGAGAATAAAAGTGTACAGTAAGCACAGTTATCATCTGTCCTTGAAGTTTAAAGTAATTTGAACTGAGAAACTCATCTTCTTCTTTTTTATTGTTAATAATATAAGTTTAAAATATATGGCAAAATGCAAAATATAAATACAAAAATATTATTACATAAATATCTAACAGTCAATAATTAGGAAAACATTCAGATCTAATTAAATATTTTTTTTATTGAATGTTATAAATACCCATTAACTTAAACTCTATATAATATTAATGGAGTCTTATAATATTAATATTTTTATTATTTCTCCTATTTATAGCTCATTTTGACTGTACAAAAAAAGATTTGTTCACTATATCTTCATCGTATCATCATGATATCTTCCCGAAAGAGAGTATTTAGTGCTAAATAGGAGCTTGCTGTTGTAGCTGCATTATGATTGATGATTCTAATTGAAATGAGGATTCATTCTAACTATTGATGATGAAACAGACTACTATGAAACATTTTGTTAAGATTTTAAACTTCTACAAGTCTTAAGAATAGCATTTCAGGGATGAATTTACAGGCAATGGATATTATATAACCACGGTCATGAGGTTAAGTTCTTCATCTGGTTAACACTTAAAGAACAAACATTATTCAAACAGTATGGTTAAGATCATTCATTTTAGTTAATATCTCTTTATATTACAATTTTGCAACTTGCAGATTGTTGCAATTACCTAGCATGCCATCATATCAATTGCATGTGGTTGTGCAACCTAAGCACTTGAAACACTTTAGTTTATAAAGTTTTGGCATTCTAATTGATTAAACAAATATACTTGTTGTTTATGTTCATTTGATTGATAATAGTATGCTATAAATAATAACCTTAGATAATACAATAGCATTTATTTCTGCTATTGGTATTATTTAAGATGGATTTTCACAAGCAAGGTCTACTGGTTGATTAGTTTTCCTTGTTTAACCTGACTCTTTCTTCTATTCTTAAGATATGCAACTTTTCGGTTATTTATCCTAGCCAGATTTAGAAATTATATTTAATAAATACTTCAATAATTTTAAGCTTAAGCAAATGAATATGATTGCAAATAGAAGGGTTTTTAGCTTTACATCTACAATAAAAATAATAGCTTAATAATTATTACCACTACTTCAGTTTGCTGGTTAATATATGATTAAGATTCAATCTACAGTCTAGAGTAGCAAGAGAATTTATAGAGAATTATAATTGCAAACTTAATGAATACTTTATCAGATTAGAAGAAGATGTGCGAGGAGTGTGATGGTGCAACAGGGACAAGATATACTCAGTTCATATATAAAACTCAAATCGATTAAACTTTAGGAACTGAAATAACCATAGTTATATATACTTCCACTATAACTTAGTCCTAAGGAAAGGAAGTTAAGCGCTTAATCTCTTAGAGAAAGGTGATAGTAAATATAATAACATATAGTATTTATAATAGTGTTGCTATAAATACTTTAATCAAAACGCTTTAGAGTGGATCAAGTCAGAATAGTTACATTAAAGGATAGGGTGAGATGTGAACACTCTTAGAGTAAACAATCAATTTATACTCTATGTCTACAGAAATCCATTAATTTCAGAATCTTGAAATTTGTCGGTAAATTAACCTAAAGTACTTATATATTTTATGAAAGATGATATTAATTAAGATAGTGATGTAAGGTTATCAGGTTTTTAATTATTATAAGTGGATAAATCTAGGGTAAATACTTTGCTATAAGTTATCACTAAGAAAATGGGAAGATTGGATTAATCATGAGTTATTATTACGAAAGAGATATTTAATGGGCATATTCTTTATCTAATTATAATGAATACAACAGCTCTTATCACTATTGTAAAGTAAATTAGGAGAAAGTTCTATTTATGCTATACGCAATATTTTAGAAGCAAATTAATTGATTATCTCTAAGAACAGGTTATACCCGAGCAAGGAAGATAAGTATAATTGTTAAAAGTAAACGGAACTTTATAAATATAGATTATTTGAGTAAGCTGTACATGGATGAGACAAATGACATTATTTATGTTATAGCTTGGCCTTCATTCCTCTCTACTGAACCATAATTCACTCCTCAACAATTTTTATAATTGATGGATATATTAAGTGAACCACTCTACTAGACTCGGATAAGAGAACTTAAAATGACAGCTTCTACTGATCTAAACCTACTGATAAATTAATTGGCTGTAAATTAAATAAGCTTATTCTCTGCTTTGATAAATATAAGAATATAACTTAAAGTATAGTAATTTGAGATAAACTTCAGTGAGTAATGGAACTTCAAGTGTTTTAAATATAATAAATTGGCTGAACCAACAAATCAATAACTTTAAGTTTTCTTTGATTTAATGCTATAAATGCACTTTTATGTTCTGGCAAATGCATATAATACAATGATAAAATTTACACGAAAAGTAAGACATATTAATAATCAATCATTATTATTATATTTATGGTGTTAGGATTATTTAATTATTAGTTTAGATAATAATACTTCAAAAATTTAAGAAATATTTTCAGTTTCAACCACCAAAGTCTATTTTACATTATATCTAAAAGCAACTCTTTTATTCAAATCAATTAAATCAAATGAATATATTTAAAAGTTTACATTGAATTATTTGAACTATATCGTTTATTATCTTTATTAGCTGTCTCTTCAACAACAAAGCACTTATAGTTTTTACTATTTATCTGTTAAATCATTTATAAGTAATTATGTAATTGAATCATTTCACCATCTTTGTCTAGTTAATGAAGGATACACTGCATCTGCAATTTTCAGGTTAAACCTTACTCCAGACTAAATGACGACTTAACTATAGCAACTGAGTTAATTTCAACAACTGCAGGTTTAAACAACTCAATGGATTTAACTAGCTCATTTACAGAAATAGTTAAACCATATTGTTTTACTTGGATAGTTATTTAGGCTTTATATGGGAATGACAATAAGCCTATGTTGATTTATCGTTTCAAGTTTTAGATAAGTTAGACTGTGCATAAACTGGAATTGTTTAGGAAAATGATTTAACAGTTTAAGTGTTTACAATTCAAGTGGCTATTGATGATTACTCAATTCCTTTGCACAATCAAGAGTGTTATTTTGAATAAGTTTAAATATATATATATTGTAATAATTGTAAAAGTAGTAATAGTAAATCTTTAATAAAACGCTTCCTCTCCCAGTTCATCATCATCATCTTCGCCTTCATCGCAAATATTGACATCTTGTGCCCTTCTTTCTGTCACTTTTTGAACGCCATCTTCGTTAATGTCTTCAGTTTTACCAGATGTTACCCTGTAAAAGTAAAATGTTAGAAATGTTCTTTTTTACTTACATTAATGTAGAATGACACAGAGTACACTAATCAGACATTTTTAAATATATTTGATCAGTTTATAACTTAATTTGTTTTTATTTAAAGAAAATTCTTGAATATTTGTTCTAGTGGTTGATATTTAATAAGTTTATCTGCTAACGATGAAGCTTCAGTGCCATCATTTATCACTATATTATAAACATTAACTAACTTCGCTATCGAATCTTGTTCTGGTTGCAGGTGATGAGGGAATTTACACTGTAAGAGTCAACTATTCAACTCAAATGGGGTAGATTTAGATAAATATTTTAATCTTCAAGTATATTTAGAGCACAAAATTGTTTATGAAGTCGTTGATTTCGAATGCAAAACTAACTTATTGAATTGGCATAAAGACACTGAAATCGTATAAACAGTTGAAGATGTTAATTTAAACCCTAATAATATTGTTTTGCGGTGGCGACTAGATTAATGATGGAGTATATACAAAGCATTATTTATACTTTATTTCTCAATTAACTCAAAGATTTGCTGCACTTTAACCGATTAGTATAGCATTAGACAGTAATCTAAATAGTATTGTTTAATGAATTTAGTATGTGTATTAAGGATTCAACTGAAGTGTATTATATGTAGAAACATAGCATCTTAAATAAATAAATAAATGTTAAAATTTATTTATTTAAGCACATTGTTTATTGTAAATTATAAAAATATAAGAATACAATTGAGTTACTTAAAACAAAGGGCTATTTGTTGATTTAATTTCAGGCGATTTATATTTAAGTCATCCTTATTGATAATGGATGCCATACTAGCAACTTTAGATACTTTTTCATTTAGAATTTGGGCAGTAGCTACAGAGTTCAACATTTTAAAGCTTACTCTCTCATCGCATACTATAAAACTGATTAAATTGTAGTAAGTAATGATATTAATTAGTTATAGAGCATCTTTGGTTGTTAAAAATCTAGAGAATATAACTTTAAACTTAGGAATAATTCAATTAAACACTACCACATTTAAACAAGAATGGATTAGAGTTTGCAAAAATGAAGATAAAATAACAATAGAGACTACAAAGTTACCTAATCATATAGATTTAAGATATAAAGATGATTACTTATACTCATGCTAAACTTTCTAAGTAAGATTATATACTCATGATTGAGTGGTTACTGAACTAATGAAATACTACTTTATTGATTGATATTAAAAAAGTAATGGAAATTATTAGATAGTGATAAATTGTTAATAAATGTGAGTGGACTTAAATTTAGATTGAGAAACTTTGGTCATAATTTTAGGTTTCTATGAAAAAACTAATCTAATTCTAATCAACATTACAAAAACAAACAATATGCAATTTCTTACTTCAAGAGCACTATCTCTTTATACACAGACAATAAACATTTATAACATCATCACACTCAAAGTGATCTTATCTTTACTTATCTATAAACTCCTTTTCTTTCAATGAAAAGAGTGAGTACTTGTTCTTTGTAAAGTCTCAAAGATTACTGGACTGGTTATTCGATTTACCTAGCATAAATAATACAATCCAGTTAATATCACTTAATATCATATACTTTTTCTTCTATCTTAATTAAACTGGATCTAATGGTAATTTTTCACAATATTGGATTGATTTCAATTAAGGAGTTGCTAAATTGCATTCTGAAAAGTTAATAAGTTATTTATGTTTTTTAATCTTAAAATATCTGCACTTTTTGCACTTAATCTTAACTTTTAGGCAAAAACTACACCATATTTATGTAACTAAATATGTTAATAAAAATTGCTTACCATGACTGACTGAATATATATATTCAAGTATCTTATTTAGTTAATTGCCATAAGTTGTTGACTCTTTTAATGGTGGTTTAAAATTGGCTGTTAATTCAGTAATAATCATTCATGCATATTATTCAACAACTATTTCATGTGCTCAAATGCTAAAATTATAGATTTCGACACTTTTCTTAGAAACTCTTTAAAAAGAGCTTACTCCACTATCTTTCTCACTTTGTATCTATAGTTCAACTCCTAGAAGCAAGATAACGCTATATAATGCGAAGAGAACAGTTTATACTTAACAAATGAATTTAAATAAGGAATCTCATTCTTGACAAGTGCTTAGAAACTGTGATTTCCAATTGGAATAGCAAGATATAATCGTATGATTATTGGATCTTGTAATATTAAATTTAACATTATCATTTCATTTATTAGAAATAATATCTTATTTTTATACGTTTAAATTGTATAATAATTAAAGATTTGGTAAGGATGATATATAAATCAATATATATTTTTTAGGGTTATCATATACTTATGTCTTCTAGTAACTGAAATGTTATTTTTAAACTTTAAATTAATATATAATTAAAATAATACTATACCCCAATCTATACCAAGTCATTATCAATTTGGGTTGAAGTGCGGTTTTAATCAGTAAATTTGCTTGATTAATATATTTATTGAGAAAGTAATATCAATTATTCTTGATTTATTACTAAAATTCTGGCAAATATGTATACTTTAACTCAAAAATAATAATATAATATTAAGCTTTTTCATAGGTTACTAAATAACAAATCAAATGAAGTTTTAAAATTAAAATTTATTATGCAAAAAGTTGTTATAATTAATTTAAATATATTTATGAATATGATCTTATAGATACAATAATAAAACTTCTTTTGTTAGCACAATTTGAAAATAACATCTGAATTAGAAGGCTATAAAAAAATTACACTCCAAATAAATAAAATAAATTTCAGGATATTTGGTATTTTATTCTTACATTATAATTACTTTATCAAAAATTTATTTCTAAACTGCAGTAGGTTCATTATTTAATTATAATTAAATTTATTTTTGTGCTGTTTTTAATATTAACCTAGCAGCGATCTAGAAATCCATTAAACAATTGAACTATAAGAGCAATATAGCAAGAAAGTCTCAAGAAAAGAGGATTAGAAGCTAGACTGAGACTCACCAAATTACAAATCCAGAGAACTGCTGAGTATTTGCCATACTTAAAATCAACTACGTAGTAATGGAACTTGCAGGAGAGTCAGTATTCCAGATATTCGTTAACGACTAGATGAGCATGCAGTGATATAATTTGATGTTCATCTCATAGCTTGGTTTTGTGAAAATGGAAATCTGAAGATCAGAGATCGCTATCAAAGAACAACTTTTGGAAAGAAACACAGAGAGAGCTTGATTTGATAGTTAACGAAGACATGTGAATAGGATTAATGAGTTTCAACTCACGATAGACCAATGGGATGATTTGGTAATGAGAGAGGATGTAAATGATTTAATTGAACAAGAATTTCTAGAGGTAGAAAGCGGATTTAGTTAGCTAGTTTAAGATATAATGAAGTAGAAGGCTACTTCTTCAATGGATCAAAACATGAATTTTAATAGTAAGGAGCATCTAAGGAGGACATTGAGCAAGATGTAAATGGATGTAGTAAGGCAGATAAGGAGAAAATACCAAAAGATTTAAAGGATAAGTAAGAGAATGATGAGGATCAGGTACAAATGCAAGAAAAACCAGTAGATCAGTAGTGATAGCGCGAGGAATTGCAATTATTTTTGGACCTAGTAATTATAGACTAATTAGTATTTTCTCACTT
Organism: Oxytricha trifallax; assembly: GCA_000711775.1. Lineage (NCBI taxonomy): Eukaryota > Ciliophora > Spirotrichea > Sporadotrichida > Oxytrichidae > Oxytricha > Oxytricha trifallax. The sequence continues at coordinate 1,865 of ARYC01009230.1, read as the reverse complement.
TCGGTAATTATTCTACGAATTTTTAGATTATTATTTTTTATTTACCTTGAGTTACTTACTAATACTTCTAATTCTACTATTGTTTTTATTAAAAGGTGTAAATAAGGTGATTTTTATAAGCATCTAGCAGTTGATACTGTTTTAAATAAAAAATAAAACATGAAAACTCTACAATATAATGCAATAATAATGTGTTTTGTAATTGGTAATTAAGCATATATATATTTAAGAATTAATTGTTCTGCTACTAAATAGAAGCTATTTGGTATTATACAGATGGGATAAACAATAGATAAAGGAATAATAGCTATGTGAATAGTAATAAAATAAAATAATATTTATTTTATTGAAGATATTAATTGAAAGTAGTAGCAGTAAAATATAATACGTATAAAAATATAATTATTAAATCAAGGAAGTATCATAGTATATGGTTCTTAATTTAATTTTAAATTTTATGCGACAATTCATCTGTTTTTTACCCATAATTTCCATGTTGCTTTCCTTCATTCACTCTTTTAGGTCCTATTGTGTAATTCATTTGCAGTATTTGATTAATTATTTATATGGATTAGTTTAGCAATTACTGAATAGATTTGCAATCTTTACCTGCAATCTCTCTAAACTAATCTTAATAATAATCTTAATGTTTATCCTATTCTTATAAATGTGCATTTAGTTTCAATGAGATGTTATATTTAAGATTACCTTAACCTTTATTTTAAGATAATTTCCATTTTTATATTCGAGAGTTATCCTTTAAAACCAAATCTCTCGATGATTCTATAATTTCTTATAGTATATATATGCAATTGCAAAAAATAGCAAGATAAAAACATGTCAAATATACTGTCTGTTTTTATTGTTTAACTTAGTTTAATCCTGTAAAATATATTCATAAAATATAAGGATTATAAGGATACCTTCTCAGGATTCCTTAATTTTATTTGTGGTGAATAAAATGATATATAATTTTATAATTAATATAATGTTCTTATTTAATTAAGTATTCCCGTATTTTCTTATAGATACAGAGATATTAACTTAAAAATAATTAAAAATATTGAAAAATATGTTGATAAACTCCTATAAAATTATAAATCCTCGAGAGATACTGTTTAAAAGTATATCTCTCACAATCAAAACCCAAAAACCCCTTAGTGAGGTTTATAAGTGCTTTGATTTGTAGGGTTTAGTTGGGGTTATTAGACAATATGCAGGTTTTATCTTAATTTAATTATTATTTAATGAATTTTAGTTTACTTAAATCATACAAATTTTATCTGCTTGTCTTTATTATATCTTTTGAACCTTGCTCTCTCTAGTGGGTCTAGTATGTCATCTAATGTTTACTGAGGATAGTTTGGAGCTCTCCCGATTATCATCTCTACTATGCTTTTAATTTCTTCGCATACTTCTTCTTACTTTATCTGTTCTTGGCCAAACTTATTGATTGTTTTTCATGCTTTGTACCAAAGTAAGACATACATTCGATGTCACTTTCTAATATTATTGCTGCTACTGCCCAAACATCCCATTAAACAGAACCATTAGTCCACTTCTCTCTTATTGGGAAGTAACCTGGAGTACCAAGTACTTGTGCTAAAGTGACAATCTCCTATCTTAAAGCTCTATTGAAATCGATAACCACTACTTCTAAAGGGCAGAGATTTAGCATAACGTTTTCAGGCTTCAAATCTCTATGAACATATCCAAGTTCATGCAACTCCTTAACACCCTGAATCATATCTGAGAGTATATCGTTTAAATCATCAGGGTATCTATTGTGATATAGGTAGTCTCTCAGTCATCTCAAATTTCTTTAGCCTTAATGCGATGAAACCATAACTTAAAATAACACCATT
>ARYC01009228.1:0-14327 GCA_000711775.1 Oxytricha trifallax | reverse complement strand
TTTATATGACAAATATTTTAAATATATAATGATTAAATTTCAAAATAAGGCTTTTATCATTTTTGTTCAAGGTTTTTTTATATTCTAATAGGGTTTTGGTATAATTTTAATGGGTTTTGATATATTTGAAAGGTTTTTGCTAATTATAATCAGGTTTTTGAGATTTTTAGAATTTATTTAGATTTTTTCTTTTCAATGAATTTTTTATAATAATTTTATACTTATTATATTAATTTATATCCATTTCAATATTTTTTTGGTATGGATAATTTTTTTCTAATAATCTATATATTTCATTGGGTGGGTGTGGAAGTGTTTTTCCCTTGGAAGTTTCCTGCCCCCAACATTAAATTTTATATTATTTGGCAATAAAAATATAAGAAAAAAATAAATTTCAATTTCAATTACCATTACCATAACCATGTACTAAACAACTTTTATTAGTATATAATTTTGAAGTTTCATAATTATTCGTCATCAAATTATATATTATATTATAAATAAGGCTTAAATATATGTTTTTTGTTAATATTTACTGTGATTTTCATTAAAATGTAAATTCTTTATTTGAAGCTAAATTTAAAATAACTATATCATTATTGATGATAAAGATTCTTTAAAATTATAAAAATTACATATTTAATGTATGGGGCAGGAAATTACCTTTTTGGCGGCGGGAAATTTTCTCCCTTGAGTGCATATTATATTTTGGTACAGGAAACTTCCCCCCCCCCAATTTATTAAAATATATATTATAATATTTTAATAATTAATGTTTTGTAAAATTTTAGTAAGTTTTAGCATTATTTTTTTGCAAGCTCTTTCATTAGCAATATACTAGTACCTTGTTCCCAAAAAAACGATGAATTATTATATTATTTAAATAATAATTAATCTATCTTTATGCTTTTTAGCCAACTCTCGCTTTGTTGAATGTCTAGATTCTTCTTATTACTGGGAGAAATAGAATATTATTTTTTGTTTGCTTCTTCAATAATTTTATTGAGATAATTTTCTTTAGAAGCACCAAGAAAAAATTAAAGAAACTCTTCTTTGGATTCTTGCTTGACTGTTGTTTCTTCGAAGGTTGGTAATTAACTAACTCTCCGTCTTTAATAGAAGCCTCGAAGAGAAAAGTGACATTTCTTCCCGTTTAGTTTCGAATCTCTATCAGCATAATCTCATTCAAAATCCCATAACCCCATAGTTAGGTTTATTAGTGCTTTCATTTGTAGGGGTAGGGTATAGTTGGGGTCTTATTGGGGTTAGTAGAGAAATTATACCAATTTGCAATATGAGAAATATAAATTAGCTAAATTTAGGGTTTATTTATGATGAAAAATATTTAGATTTATTGTTGTAGCTTAGGTATGGTACAAGTATTTATATAGACTATGTCAAACCAGTACAAAATTATACACCTATAGCAAAGCTCTTACAAAATAGTGCCTCAATTGTTATGTATCATTGCTTTCTAGCTGTTTAGCATTTTAATTCTGGTTCATGAAAGCATCCTGCAAGAAAATAAAAGTTCTCTCTGGTTCATATTGACAACCTCTGCGACTCGAAGATTATGAAGTTTTGGGCACACTTTCCATTAGACTAGCGAGCTGTAATGTATCATCGCAAGTTTCCCTGAAATGCATATCTCTCCATAAACTATAGTAATTATTTATAGAAGAAATGGTATTACTTTCAAGATTGTCAACAGAGTGAATAGATGATTGACCTTTACATTATCATTTAATAGTAATAATAAACTAAAATCTGATAAATGCAAAGAGCTATTACTAATAACATCAAGTTCAAACACGCTTATTAGGCTGTATTTACCTTAAACACCTTTATTTATAAGTCATGGTACAAGAAGTATGATAACATAGAAGTTTATTACTAAAAGTGAAGGTTGTGACCCATGAAATTTTAGCTGGTATTAGCTAAGATTCAGGCTTAGAAAGTTATGTCATTTATCAACATCAAAACCTCCAAAAACTTTTTGGAGTGTTCAAACTTTAAACATCAAGTCTTAGCGATTGTGAATTATCAATAAAAATTTAAAGAATAAATATAAATTTAGAAGAAATATAGTTTGAAGGCCATTCGTGGCAGATGCTATTATCTCTGACTTGTTTTTAATTAATTTTTTTAATAATCTTTTTTTAACTCACCATTTTTATCTCTACTTACCTTAATTCATTAATCTCAAAAAATCATTTTCATTATCAGAGTTCTATAAGGATTTATCACTAATCTTTTTTGCTTTGCCTTTTTTTGATTCCTTAGTTGAATTTTTTAGGGAACAAATTCTTTTTATAAAAAAAGAACATTATTCTGAATTCTCCAAGAATATACCTAAATCTATCAATAATTATTGGAAGTTAATTAGGAATGTTTCTATCAAAATTGCTGAAAAATACATGAAAATTATCAGAAAAAATTATCGACATTCATACTTTAAAATAATTGTCCCGCGAGATTATCATCAAAATAATTGTCTAGTATAGAAAAAAATTAGTTATTAAATTAAAATATAAAAAATAAAATAAATAGAGACTTACTCTCAAGATCCCTCAAACTAGAAGATCAGCCTTAGAATAAAACATTTCTTGGAGGAAGAAAATTTTATGATTTATCCTCGTTCTATTAAGCGAGATTAGTATATAGTATTCTTACACAAGTTAAGATATAAATATAACGATTAAGAGATCATCCTGTTTATTGATAACCTCTCAGTTCATAAGATTAATGAGTCTAAGAAATCTATTGAAGTATTAAACACAACTCCTGTATATAACTTTCCCTATAGCCACAGTTTAATGGAGTCGAATTCCTTTGGAGTTAATTTAAGATCACTACTAGAAACTACTGCTGTATCACTTTATGCTTGACTTACCTATAGATACAGTAGACTTGATTCAGAGTAGCTGCAAAAGAGTGAGCATAGATAAAACAATAGTTTGTGCGAGTGAGGGAAGAATGAATTTTTATAAATAAGTTTTAGATTTAAATGAATGAACAAGTTCACATAAACCTCTTTACATCAATGCTCGTTTAAGATTCCAACTTAAGTCAAATTTACTAAATTAACCATGAAAAATCAACTTAGTACAATTGCATTAGACCAATTCATCTTATGATTTTTCGTTCCATTATATTATCTACTGAATTTTCATTGTGAACAACATTAGATTATGTTTGATAGATGCTTTTGTTGAAAAAAGTATATATTATCAAATTATTTTGAATGTTTGTAAACTTCTTCATAGCCCTGTTTGATTTTCATTAAGTTTATCTTATATTTAATACTTACTGTAATTATAATTCTGTAGTCAATTATATTTCTATTCTAAGTTAAATTAAATTTATAACAACTCTAACAAAGTCTAACAAATTCTAACATTTTAAATTCTTAAAATAATACAACATTATAATCAGCAATATTTTAAAGATCATTTTAAATTAATAATAAATTAAACTCGGGTACTGACGTCCACAGCGCCCTGATGACGCCGAGAGCGCCCGGATGACGTCCACAGCGTCTGGTGACGTCCGGAGCGCCTATTTGACGCCCAGAGCGCACGGATGACGCCCAGAGCAGCCAGCTGACACCCACAGCGTCCAAGATTTTTTCCTTACAATAATTATTTTTAAAACTACTTAACCTCACATAATTTTTTATAATTTATAGCTTGACTATTGTGTAATCTCAGCACTACAAAAATAAAGTTTATATAAATTTTTTTCATTATTTTTTTTATTTTAATTTATCTATTGCAACATAATTAATGTATTTTACTAAAGTATATCTTGATCAATAGTCATGAGCAATTCTATTATGAATTTCCTGGAAAATTATCATCTAATATTTTATTCAATTAAAATTTTAGAAAATTTTTTTCTAATAATTTTTTTGAAAAATCATTTATACTCAAAATCTTTTACTATTTAATGATCCTTCCTTATCAATGATATGAAAGTATAATAAACTTAGAGTTTATATCTAAAAATTGATTCCATATTGCAAAAACTTAATAAGTATTTAATCATATTTAAATAAGTTTTTTCATTTAAAAAATAAATGATGAAATCATATAACTAAAACTCTCTTTCCATTTGTTTTTTTTGGTTTTTATTTTCATTTAAAGTACCGGTTAGAACTAAGCATTAAATGATTTTCATTAAATTTATATCTATAGAGCTAATTTTAAACTGGAAGCATAAATATTGTAGAGATTCAATTCCTTCGTGTAATTTTGATCTTGTTTTATTATTATTTGCTCTAATTAGGTATATTTTATATTTATTGGAACCTTATGATTGTAAAGCATTTATTAAATATTGGAATGTAAATAATGCTAGATGACTGTATTTTTTTTAAAAAAACTGATAATAAGTAAATTATTAATTTAAAAATAATACGTATGTGTGGTAGAGTTAAAAATTTTCGAACTATAAATATTATAAATCTGTTAATTTATACTAATATAATTAGTCATTAATTTGTAATCTAGAAAAAAAATTCCTAAGTTTGTAAAAATAAAAACTCTAAAAATGTAAATAATTTAATGAAAGTAAGTAATTTTAAAAAAATGTCAAAATCGATAGATTACAAGATTACACATTTAAAAAAAATATCATGAATGTTATAATATTATAATAATGTTTGCTCTAAAGCATTTGATTTTTTAAATTATTGTATTAATTAAGACTTTTATTTAATTTACTATTTTTAGTAAAAAATATAAAATTGTGATCAGACAGACGCAAATTCTAAACATAAAGTTAGAGACATGATATTTTTTAGTCTATTAATTAGAGTGAGATTAAAAATTTTAGCTATAAAAAAAATTTAAAAAAAAATAATACGTGTAATTATGATTAATTAAGTAAATACAATAATAACATTATTGAAATTAAAAAATTTTTTACATATTTAATTGTATAAATTTTGGACTCTTGGGGTTTATGAAAGAAGAAATCTAATATAGTATCAGTAATTTATTCAGAATATTAAGATTAAATAATGAATAATATTAACAAAATCAAGATGCAGATAAAGAATGAAAAATTATGATAACAAATTTATATATAAGTAGTATTTTGTAGTGTTGAGATTGCACATTAGTCAATCTATAAATGACTAGAGAGTGAGGTTAAGTAGTTTTAAAATAATTATTATAAAGCAAAATATTTAGGAGCTCTGGATGTCACCTGGACGCTTTGGGCGTCACCCGGGCGCTCAGGACGTCACTCGACGCTGTGGACGTCACCTGGGCACTCCTGACGTCACTAGACGCTGTGGGCGACAGCTGGGCGCCAGTTGGGCGCTCTCGGCGGCATCAGGGCGCTGTGGACGTCAATACGCTTAAACTCCAACAAACTCTAACATTATCTAACATTTTGTTTAAAAATTCAACTTTATTTTAACTTATGTTGATTTACTATATAAATTTATATTGAACTAATAAAATTTTATTATAACAATTTCTAAGATATATAAAGAGAAAGCAGACCTTTCTCACTTGCTTGCTAACTAAATCTATAAATTAAATTGTTTATATATCTAATAAAATCCTTGCATTATAAAATATTTTTAAACGGGATTTTATCACAATTGGGTGGTGATTTTTTCCCGCTTAATTAAAATACAAGTCTTAGTCAAAGTTAGTAAATCAACCCAAAAAGACATTCTAAGAGATGAAGGTAGTCTATATTTAAATTATGAAAATAAAATTACGAAGTTATTATAGAGCCATTTTAATCTGTAAATTTATTATCAATTTAATCATTCAAAAAATAGAGCAAATAGATAAAAATTGCTGATTTAAAATTTCTTACTTAAATTATAAATTTAGAAAATCTACTTCATCATACTAATTGATTTTATTTATATATAGAATTAATTTTATAAAGTATTTAAATTTGATTGAAATTAATTTGCTTTAGCTTTAAAGCTAATTTTTAATTATTAAGAGTTATTAGATGATAGATAATAAAGGAATTAAATTATAAATTAAGATTATTATGTATTTTTATTTAATTAATAAAATGAGGCTTTTAAGTTATAACTATCAATTAAAGAAATTAATAAGTAAATAGTTCAAAATTATAAGTTTAAGTAACTTTCAAAATTATATTTTCAGATAAATTGAGAATATTTTTTTCTTTATAAGTAATTCAAAAATAAATGATTTTAAATACCTAATGAGGTTTTGTAAAATGGAATATTAATAAATCTAATCTAAGAATAAATTATTTTTCTTATAAACTTATTAATTTTTCTGCATGTTAGAAATTATTCACATACTTAATTAGTCTAAGTTTAATAATACTAAATATAATTTTTGAAATTAAATTGATTAAAAATTTTTAATTTTTAAGGAGATACATCTCAAAGATAACTATTTATAAATTATTCTTCAATAGATAGTTTAATTTTTAGAACAATAGTATAGATTAAAAAAGGAAATATATTGGTGTAAAAATAAAATTTGTTAGAGTTTGTTACAGTTTTTGAGAAAATAATTTATTATGACATCAATATTAATAGTATGGTTTTAACGATGGGAAATATCTTAACTCTAATTTTGAAAGAATATGTATCTTGACATTGTTTTATTACCATAAGGACCATGGGAATTATTATTTAAATTTATTTAATTTTATAAAAAAATTATTTCTAAAAGATATATAGAGAAGCAATATTAATATTAAACAGATTTACAATATTTTTGTTTATTCATTATGATTATTGATATTTTGAATTCATTGTTATAATTGATGAGCTTTTACTGTCTATTAAGCATAATGTAAATTTATGTTTTGATTATTTATTTAAATTCTCGATTTTCTAACCATTTTAACTCTATGGGGTTTTGGGGTTTATTAAATTAACCCAGAAGGGATTTGGCTTCTCTTTTTTCCACTTGTTTTGACTTGCTTGGGCTCATATTTCTTTTCTTAGAAACCAGTTCCTGCATCTATGTTCATTCAAAACCCCAAACCCCTTAATGTGGTTTATAAGTGCTTTGATTTGTAGGGAATTTGTTAGTGGTTGGGGTTATTAATAGTTTTTTATGTGAAATTTATTGTAAATGTATTTAATTTAATCAGCAAAATGCACTTTTGGATCATGTGGGAGAGGTCTGAAGTTTATCTTACTTAACCACAACTCTATCTGATCTATTGATATGTCTGATCTTGAGTTTGGTTTAATTATTATTGACTCTGCCATTTGTTTTTTTGATTGTGAGACTCTGGTTTTCTATATGAACTAACTTATTCTTTGTTTAGCATCCTTCTCACATCTTGTAGATTAGTATTCATTGCGAGGCATATCGCACTCTATTATTATTGCTGCTAAAGCCTACACATCCCACTTAAAGTCTCCATTTCTCCAGTCTTCTCTTTCTGGGTAGTACCCTTGCGTTCCCATTACAGTTCCAGCCTTGATACTTCCACTCTTTAGGCTCTGTTTAAATCGATTATTGCTATTCTTACAGGAGAGAAGTTTATCATTATATTTTATGGCTTCAAATCTCTATGAATAAAGCCTAACTTATGTAGCTCTTTTATACCTTGTAATGTTTAAGTTGCTATCAAAGCAAGCTACATATGATTCCTTTAATCAGCAATGAAATCTCTGAGGGTTATTTCATATGGCGACAGTCTAAAAGCAACATGATCCTTGCCAAGGAGAATATCATCTAGCTTGATTATGTAACTACACTCTTTAAACTTTGTTTGAGTGAGTACTTGATACTTATTTGTAAACTCCATCTAACATTTATCATCACTTAAGAGATAGTTGAAGGGATGCACCTTGTTTGCATATTGTTGATAATTGATAACTTTCTTATCAAAGTAGTCTTCTAATATAAGGTAGCTTTAAAGTGAAGTGTCTAGGTCAATTTAGGCAATATCATGAATCTTTTTATATTGAATTTTAATCATAATCTTTGTGATTTCAAATGCTAGTAGGTTGCGTGATTTCCTCACATATTCTGATTCACTAGCTTGTTAAAGCTCTAAAAGTTTCGAAGATTCTCTTGCTTTTCTTTTGTTTTGTAGCTTCAATTCATCTTCATGCTTTTCAATCTAAAACTTTCTTGTGAGCTATTAAAAGATGCTTCCTTTAATCTCTTGTATGAGCATACTACTTATGGCACTCAAAGCAATCATACTTTCCGTCGATTTTATCGTGCTTTAAGTATACAGTAGGCTTAGCTTCTCTATGCTCTTTCATATGCCTATACCAACTAGATTTATGAGCGAAGTCTCTCACACTTTTCACAAAATTTTACTTCTACTTCTTCAGTTTGTATAGGCATTTTATAATACCTTTCTCCTCCTCTCTGTCTCACACACACTTGTTTGCAATTAATTTTCTATTATTAATTTCTATTTTAATAACAGAGACCTCTAGTAAAAGTTCATGTACTTCCTTATGAGAGTTCATCTCACAGCTATCAAGTTTTTTACTGCTACCAAAGGTGAGTCTCATTTAGTTTGATGGAAGTGCTGTTGATTTCTTAAAATGATTGCGCTCATATTTAAATTTGACTTTAAAAATTATAAAACTGCCTCTATAACTCAGAGCTAATAAGAGAGCTTTGAAATCTATAAGTTTAAAGGAAAGTTAAGAGTATTAGAAAAGAAAAATGAGGACTAAGAGACGAAGTAGCTCTAAATGTGGGCGAAAAGTGACCATATTTACTATCAATTATAAGTTTAAAACAGCACGAACCGATTAAGGAGGTGCAACTAATTAAATACGTACAGCTTTAGGAGGTATTTTTTGATTTTGTGATTAAATTTAGGGTGCTCCAAAAAAAGTAAAAGCTTTATTAAAATATTCTGTATAAGATAGGCAATTGAATGATTAAAAATATTTAAATCATTAAATTCTCCAATAATACTCAGCCGAAATTTCTCTACAAATACTTCAAAGAAAGAGCGATATCAGATGCATAGGCTTGTGATAAATTTATTTAAAATATAAATTAGTTGGAAAAGTACTCGCTGACATGAGAAATTCACTTTTCATTTTTATGATCCTTTTCAAGCCAATTATCTGCCTGTGAAGTCAAATCTTGGAATTATTCTGTATTAGATAGGCATTTGAATGATTAAAAATATTTAAATCATTTAATTCTCCAATTATACTCAGCCGAAATTTCTCTACAAATACTTCAAAGAAAGATCGACTTCAGAGCATAGGCTTGTGATAAATTTATTTAAAATATAAATTAGTTGGAAAAGTACTCGCTGACATGAGAAATTCACTTTTCATTTTTATGATCCTTTTCAAGCCAATTATCTGCCTGTGAAGTCAAATCTTGGAATTATTCTGTATTAGATAGGCATTTGAATGATTAAAAATATTTAAATCATTTAATTCTCCAATTATACTCAGCCGAAATTTCTCTACAAATACTTCAAAGAAAGAGCGACTTCAGATGCATAGGCTTGTGATAAATTTATTTATAATATAAATTAGTTGGAAAAGTACTCGTTGACATGAGAAATTCACTTTTCATTTTTATCATCCTTTTCAAGCCAATTACCTGCCTGTGAAGTCAAATCTTGGCAATATTCTGTATGAGATAGCCATTTGAATGATTAAAAATATTTAACTCATTAAATTCTCCAATAATACTCATCTGAAATTTCTCTTCAAATACTACAAAGAAAGAGCGACTTCAGATGCATAGATTTGTGATAATTATATTTAAAATATTAATTAGTTGGAAAAGTACTCGTTGACATGAGAAATTCACTTTTCATTTTTATTATCATTTTCAAGCCAATTACCTGCCTGTGAAGTCAAATCTTGGCAATATTCTTTATGAGATATGCATTTGAAAGATTAAAAATATTTAAATCATTAATTTCTCCAATAGTACTCAGCCAAAATTTCTCTACAAATACTTCAAAGAAAGAGCGACTTCAGATGAATAGGCTTGTTATAAATTTATATAAAAATATAAATTAGTTGGAAAAGTACTCGTTGACATGAGAAATTCACTTTTCATTTTTATCATCCATTTCAAGCCAATTACCTGCCTGTGAAGTCAAATCTTGGCAATATTCTGTATGAGATAAGGCATTTGAATGATTGAAAATATTTAAATCATTAAATTCTCCAATAATACTCAGCCGAAATTTCTCTAAAAATACTTCAAAGAAAGAGCAACTTCAGATGCTTAGGCTTGTTATAAATTTATATAAAATAAGATTTAGTTGGAAAAGTACTCGCTGACATGAGAAATTCACTTTTCATTTTTATAATCATTTTCAAGCCAATTACCTGCCTGTGAAGTCAAATCTTGGCAATATTTGCTATGAGATAGGCATTTGAATGATTGAAAATATTTAAATCATTAAATTCTCCAATAATAGTCAGCCGAAATTTCTCTACAAATACTTTAAAGAAAGAGTGACTTCAGATGCATAGGCTTGTTATAAATATATTTAAAATTTAATTTTGTTGGAAAAGTACTCGCTGACATGAGAAATTCACTTTTCACCTTTAATATCTTTTTCAAGTCAATTACCAGCCTGTGAAGTCAAATCTTGGCAATTTTCAGTATGTGATAGGCATTTGAATGATTGAAAATTTTTATATCATTAAATTCTCCAATAATAGTCAGCCGAAATTTCTCTACAAATACTATAAAGAAGTAGCGACTTCAGATGCATAGGCTTGTTATAAATTTATTTAAAATATTAATTAGTTGGAAAAGTACTCGCTGACATGAGAAATTCACTTTTCATTTTTATTATCATTTTCAAGCCAATTACCTGCCTGTGAAGTCAAATCTTGGCAATATTCTTGATGAGATAGGCATTTGAATGATTGAAAATATTAAAATCATTAAATTCTCCAATAATACTCAGCCGAAATTTCTCTAAAAATACTTCAAAGAAAGAGCGACTTCAGATGTTTAGACTTGTTATTAATTTATTTAAAATATAAATTAGTTGGAAAAGTACTCACTGACATGAGAAATTTACTTTTCATTTTTATCATCCTTTTCAAGCCAATTACCTGCCTGTTAAGTCAAATCTTTGCATTAATTTATTCTAGTAATTAAGTATAAGCATTTTAGGAGCTGCTTCTAATTAGGTACGTACCAATTTTAATTTTATAATATGGAACTATAACTGTAGAAATTAATATCAATCTTTCATGTTTGAAACCAGTTCTCAAAACCTTCTCCATATCATTTTTAGAGGTTGACCTTCTTTAGCCCATATTTGATAGTAACATTTTCAGAGGTATATAATTGAACTCAATTAACTTAAATTTGAATATTACTAATTAGATCTGTAAACAAGATGGAGTCAATGAATGATGCTATGAAAAGAGCGCAAGTACAAGAATTTATGTAAAGATTTAGAAACAAGGAGGATTTGCATCGCTACCTAGTTTAGCAATGTAATGGACTCATAGTTACTTATCTTGATTATGTAGTTGGTTTGTCCCTGCCATCGATGGAAGGTACTAAAATTTTTTTTCTAAGAGTGATACTCTGCTAAGAGAAGAAAGCATTGAAAACTTAAGATGTAATGTTTGCCGAAATTCCAAACTATCCAGAAATCTCAGTGACTAACTTATACGATGATGCTATGAATGACCCAGAGATTTCGCAGTACCTGTTGACTAAGAAGCAGTTGTCAAATAAACTGCCTGAAAGAAACTATTTCTTTGGCATACTTGCAACAATAAAAGGTGATTACCTGAAAGAAATTATTCAAGAATCTCAAAAGAAAAGGTACAGCATCTCTTCAGAAGATAAGGACAAACAGAGGATCAAGATAAGTGAGAGCTGGTTATCAGAGCTGTAGAAGCACCCTTATATTTCAAGTAAGATTTGTAGCTTAACTATTTAGAAAAATCTGGTGCTGGTATCTTCTTGATGAAGGAATAGAGCAAGCTTCACATAGAGCGAAAGTCGCAGACAAAGTATGAAGTTAGCAAGAGACTTTCTTCAAATATTTAGCCGTCAGAGTCAATGAACATAGATGGAGGAGCTGGCAGCAAGAGAAAAAACTTAGGAGGAGGGAAGCAAGAAGTAGAAGAAAAGAAAGAGAAGCCAGCTCCCTCTAAAGAATTTTAAATGTGACTTATATATTCATTAACTTTACTACAAAACTTATTTTTATACATTCACTCTCCAATCTTTCGCACACTTTTAAACTATTTAATTATCTACTCTCTTCGCTGAGCTTTTAATAAAGTCTACTGTATCGATAGGTAGGTCATGCATCAACAGGTATAGCAGTAGTTTCTTGTAATGGCCTTTTAATATACCCCAGTAGAACTAAATTCCATTAAACTATTGACTGTAAGGTACGTTGAACACTGGCGTTATTCTAAGTTGTGCATAACTATTCCTTGTTTCTTTAGTCTTATGAACAGAAAGATTATCAACAAACAGTATAATCTCTTATTCAGGGTACTTCTCTCTAAGCTGTTTTAAGAATTTGATATACTGCTCTGTCTTAATAGAGCGAGGATGAATAACATAGGTTTCTAAACCAGCATCCTCGCTAATTCCCCCAAGAATTGCCATTGTTTATACCTTGACTTTTTATTCATATACCTCTATATTACTATGCTCTTATACCAAGACTTCTAGATGAAAGTGTTGAAGGTAAACACAGCCTCGTCAGCATGTATAAACTTAACATTATTGTATTAGGCTCTCTGCATTTAATTATAAATATAAATTAGATTATATTTATAAAATAGCAGAGTGAAATCAATCACTCTCTTGATACGATTCACACCTTTGTAAGAGATACCATTTCGTTTATAGATGTTGGCTATAGATTAAGCAGAGATCTTCAACTCACGGAATAGGCGATGAAACATAGGAGCTCGTTGGTCTAAAGAGAAGTGAGCCCAATACTTCAAAGTTTTCTCATTAATAAGATAGCCAATATACTTCAATAGAAACTTTGACTACCTCTTAGGCTAAGAATTTAGCTACTATTGCTTTAGTTAAACTGCTATAAGACAGTGGGAACGAACAGTTGACGGACTTCGCTTTAAGAGTAGTGCAATAGACTTATAGTTTAGTACTGGTTTGATTTATTCACTATATATATCACATCCATAGCGCAGTTTAATCACTAAATCTATATAATCTTCATCATAAATATACCCCAAAAGCTTGTTATTTTAATCTCGCATTTAATTAATAACCCCAACCCCTAACAAAATCCCTACAAATCAAAGCACTTATAAACCTCATTAATGGGTTTTGTAGTTTTGAATGTTTAATTAATTAGCTATTGATTAACTTTAAGGAAATGAAAAGCAAATTATTGAGTCCTTAAACTTGGCTTAGAACTGCAAACAAACCATTTATCTCAAATAATTTTTAATTATAATTTCTTAAAAAACTTTGACACTTTTATCTTCTTCATGATTGAGAGAAGCATATTAAACAGAGAAATAAAAACTTATCTGAGTTCAGACACTTTTTATATTCATAAATTTGGATTAGAATGAACATAGATGAAGACGCGGCTCATAAAATAATAAATTCTCATAGATGATTTCCATAAGGATTAATTAAAATGCGATATTTTTCATTTGTTTAAATTATAATAATTTTATAATAAAAAATCCCCCTTCTCTTTGTACACAGTTTAGCATTATCTTAATAGCATAAAAAAGAATAATTGTGTGTGCTAATGAGGGTTTTAAGTAAAAAATGATATAAGCAATTATTATAAATATATTTTATATGATAACTTTACTAACAACACTTTGTAGATTTAATATATTAATTATAATTTTTTAATTTATTTTAAGTTATAAAGACACTAAAACTTAATTTGCCATAAACTAAATATAATCACTCTTTAAATTGGTTAAAATTTCAAAAAATGAGTGATTTAAAAATTATAGTGAAAGTGGGAAATCACTGTATATGTATGATTATTGTGTTAAAATATAATTTAGTAAATTTAATGCTGATGAGTTTTATAAGCTACTATATAAATTGTTAAATTTAATGAAGCAATATAGTATTAATATAAAAGTTATTAAGTTGCTTTAAAATTATAACAATATTTTAGTGATATTTTTTCATAATACGATCCCTATATTAAAATATAATATTATTAGTACTATCATTAATTAAGGATTCAAACAATTATTTCTAAAATTATGCTAAGTCTATATTGATTTATAAGATGTTTGTTAAGAAATTGTTTTATTCATGATTCTATTCTAACGATAAATTATTATCAGTAAAATATGCAGATTAGGGATTTTTTAGAAAATTGCTCAATCATTTTTTATTTTGTAA
>ARYC01009226.1:0-24006 GCA_000711775.1 Oxytricha trifallax | reverse complement strand
CCCCAAAACCCCATTTAATATAAGTATCAAAACCCCAAAACCCCGAGTTATACCCTCCCCAAAACCCCATTTAAAGTATATATCAAAACCCCAAAACCCCAAAACCCCATAAAAAAGCCACGAGGGAAAAATCGACTTTATCCCCTCCGCAAAACCCCATTTAATATATAACAAAACCCCAAAACCCACCTGTAAGCAAAAGAAAACCCTCCTGTAAGCCAAAGAAAACCCACCTGTAAGCCAAAGAAAACCCATCTCTAAGCCAAAGAAAACCCATCTCTAAGCCAAAGAAAACTCACCTGTAAGCAAAAGAAAACTCACCTGTAAGCCAAAGAAAACTCACTGTAAGCCAAAGAAAACTCACCTTTAAGCCAAAGAAAACTCACTGTAAGCCAAAGAAAACTCACCTGTAAGCCAAAGAAAACCCACCTGTAAGCCAACGAAAACCCACCTGTAAGCCAACGAAAACCCACCTGTAAGCCAAAGAAAACCCACCTGTAAGCCAAAGAAAACCCACCTGTAAGCCAAAGAAAACCCACCTGTAAGCCAAAGAAAACCCACCTGTAAGCCAAAGAAAACCCACCTGTAAGCCAAAGAAAACCCACCTGTCAGCCAAAGAAAACCCACCTGTAAGCCAAAGAAAACCCACCTGTAAGCCAAAGAAAACCCACCTGTAAGCCAAAGAAAACCCACCTGTAAGCCAAAGAAAACCCACCTGTAAGCCAAAGAAAACCCACCTGTAAGCCAAAGAAAACCCACCTGTATGCCAAAGAAAACCTACCTGTAAGCCAAAGAAAACCCACCTGTAAGCCAAAGAAAACCCACCTGTATGCCAAAGAAAACCCACCTGTAAGCCAAAGAAAACCCACCTGTAAACCAAAGAAAACCCACCGGTTAGCCAAAGAAAACTCACCGGTAAGCCAAAGAAAACCCACCTGTATGCCAAAGAAAACCCACCTGTAAGCCAAAGAAAACCCACCGGTTAGCCAAAGAAAACCCACCGGTAAGCCAAAGAAAACCCACCGGTAAGCCAAAGAAAACCCACCGGTAAGCCAAAGAAAACCCACCGGTAAGCCAAAGAAAAACCCACCTGTAAGCCAAAGAAAACCCACCTGTAAGCCAAAGAAAACCCACCTGTAAGTCAAAAAAAACCCACCTGTAAGCCAAAAATAACCCACCTGTAAGCCAAAAAAAACCCACCTGTAAGCCAAAAAAAACCCACCTGTAAGTCAAAAAAAACACACCTGTAAGCCAAAAAAAACCCACCTGTAAGCCAAAGAAAACCCACCTGTAAGCCAAAAAAAACCCACCTGTAAGCCGCATCAAACCCACCTGTAAGCAAAAGAAAACCCACCTGTAAGGCCAAAGAAAACCCACCTGTAAGCCAAAGAAAACCCACCTGTATGCCAAAGAAAACCTACCTGTAAGCCAAAGAAAACCCACCTGTAAGCCAAAGAAAACCCACCTGTAAGCCAAAGAAAACCCACCTGTAAGCCAAAGAAAACCCACCTGTAAGCCAAAGAAAACCCACCTGTAAGCCAAAGAAAACCCACCTGTAAGCCAACGAAAACCCACCTGTAAGCCAACGAAAACCCACCTGTAAGCCAACGAAAACCCACCTGTAAGCCAAAGAAAACCCACCTGTAAGCCAAAGAAAACCCACCTGTAAGCCAAAGAAAACCCACCTGTAAGCCAATGAAAACCCACCTGTAAGCCAAAGAAAACCCACCTGTAAGCCAAAGAAAACCCACCTGTAAGCCAAAGAAAACCCACCTGTAAGACAAAGAAAACCCAAATTTAACACAAAGAAAACCCAAATTTAACACAAAGAAAACTCAAATTTAACACAAAGAAAACCCAATTTTTACACAAAGAAAACCCAAATTTAACACAAAGAAAACCCAAATTTAACACAAAGAAAACCCAAATTTAACACAAAGAAACCCATAAGCATTCTATAAAATGAATAAATATATTGATTTTATATTTTAATTTTATCCAAATCCTCTAGCCATAGAGGCACAGAAATTATATATATTTTATATATTATTAATATGATATAAGTATATTATTTTATTCATTTATTATTTTTAAAAATTAAAATTATTGATGATATTCTATATCTATAATTATTTAAGTTTTAATTATTATTGAATTTTATATAACTATATTATAATATAGACTTTAATTACAAAATTATTAATAAATATAATCTCAGTTATGAAATAAAAATTTAATAAAATAAATTTATTAAAACATAAATAATAAACCAATAAAAATATGATGATTTTTAATAATTCTAATATTATAAATTATATAATAACAAATCATGAATTAAATATTAATAAATAAAAGGAATATAAGATAATTTAAATTAGTGAATATATGAAAAAAATAAGGCCTTATATATCGGTAAAGGAAATGTACAGGGGAGTAGCTAGAATGGTGGGCTCTAGTAGATTACGGAAGGCGGGAGGTGGGTGTGTAACCACTATGGGCACCGTACATCTATTAGGAAGGATTTCGACGCGAAGGGAAGAATTAAATCCTTGTGATCTTTCTGAACCCACCCCTTACAAAGTACGAACAACTTTTATGCAAGAGAAAACGCTGCTCAAAAACATCATTTTATATGTGCTCAGCACACATTCAAAATCCCAAAATCCTTTCAGTAGTTTGATTGAGTTTTTGATTGATAAAAGTAGACTATTAGTTCATACTTTATTAGGGTTTATGTAGGGGTTTAATCTTAAAATGTATTGTATATTAGTTTGTATTAGAGGTATTATATTTTTACTATTCACTCAAACAATACTTATGCATCATGAGGCAACTCCCTAAACTTTATTTCTCCTATCCAGATTTTAATTTAGTCAATTGAATGCTTCGCTCTATGGTAAGGCTTAATGATTATCTAATCAGCCATATCTTTTATTTTACTTTTTATCTTATTCTAATCTAAATATTGCTATATTCTATCTTCGGTTTGTGATGCCCTGATTCTTACTAAAAATCATAGCTTCTTTTTGGATACATAGTTTAAATCCTTTCTATTGAAATTTTATAATTAATTTAAATTAACTTAAAGTTACATCATGCTATTAATTCACTTGTCGCTAATTAGAATTAGTTTATATTTGAGACTATCTTTCTGGATTTATATTTTAAGACTTATAATTGAATAATTATAAATCATTTGGTTTATTTGGATATTTACTTTTGAAATTTTATAATTAATTTAAATTAACTTAAAGTTACAACATGCGATTAATTCACTTTGTCGCTAATTAGAATTAGTTTATATTTGAGATTATCTTTCTGGGTTTTATATTTTGATTTACAATTGATTAATTATAAATCATTTGGTTTATTTGGATATTTTCTTTTGAAATTTTATAATTAATTTAAATTAACTTAAACTTACATCATGCTATTAATTCACATATCGCTAATTAGAATTAGTTTATATTTGAGACTATCTTTCTGGGTTTTAAATTTTGTGATTTACAATTGAATTATTATAAATCATTTGGTTTATTTGAATATTTTCTTTTGAAATTTTATAATTAATTTAAATTAACTTAAAGTTACATCATGCTATTAATTCACTTGTCGCTAATTAGAATTAGTTTATATTTGAGACTATATTTCTGGATTTTATATTTTAAGATTTATAATTGAATAATTATAAATTATTTGGTTTATTTGGATATTTTCTTTTGAAATTTTATAATTAATTTAAATTAACTTAAAGTTACATCATGCTATTAATTCACTGTCGCTAATTAGAATTAGTTTATATTTGAGATTATCTTTCTGGGTTTTATATTTTAAGATTTATAATTGAATAATTATAAATCATTTGGTTTGTTTGGATATTTTTTTGTTGAAATTTTATAATTAATTTAAATTAACTTAAAGTTACATCATGCTATTAATTCACTTGTCGCTAAATAGAATTAGTTTATATTTGAGACTATCTTTCTGGGTTTTATATTTTGTGATTTACAATTGAATAATTATAAATCATTTGGTTTATTTGGATATTTTCTTTTGAAATTTTCATAATTAATTTAAATTAACTTAAAGTTACATCATTGCTATTAATTCACTTGTCGCTAATTAGAATTAGTTTATATTTGAGACTATATTTCTGGATTTTATATTTTAAGATTTATAATTGAATAATTATAAATTATTTGGTTTATTTGGATATTTTCTTTTGAAATTTTATAAATTAATTTAAATTAACTTAAAGTTACATCATGCTATTAATTCACTTGTCGCTAATTATGACCAGTTTTTTAACTTTACTGATTCTTTGATGGTTCTCTTGAAGCTACGTATCTTAGGCACAAAAAATTAACTCAGCGAGTCTAATGTTACTAGTCACTAAATTCAACGCTGTAAGGCGATCTGATTTAGATTCGTTGCAGATTAACCATTCATACAAATTTGAGATATTTTTATATTGCAAGATTGTCTTTTAGATCCCTTTTATAATTGCAGAGATTCTTGAATCTCTGCAACGTGATACCTCACTATTTCATGATTAAACAATGCAGATACGATACTTGGCCTTTTGCATCTATTCTTAAGAATCTCCTGTATTTCTCTTTCCCATAATTGTTGCAAGTTATAGTGACAATATTAATAAAAAATAAATGCCGTGAGTATCAAAACTCATGGTATGGGCAGTCATTATTAAATTAAAAATAAATATATTATGGTATGGGAGTCATTATTAAATTTAAAATAAATATATTATGGAATGGGAAGTCATTATTAAATTAAAAATAAATATATTATGGAATGGGCAGTCATTATTAAATTAATAATATAAATATATTATGGAATGGGCAGTCATTATTAAATATAAAAAATATAAAAAGCCATAAATAATTTATTATAAAAATCTTATCCTAATTCTATTTCAACATAAGTAATTATAAATTTTAAAGCAATTAAATAAATATTATTAAAGAAGAGTCGAATTAATAGGTTTTAATCAGTAGGGATAATTATGAAATAAGGCTTTATGTATCGGTAAAGGAAATGTACAGGGGAGTAGCTAGAATGGTGGGCTCTAGTAGATTACGGAAGGTGGGAGGTGGGTGTGTAACCACTATGGGCACCGTACATCTATTAGGGAGGATTTCGACGCGAAGGGAAGAATTAAATCCTTGCGATTTTTCTGAACCCACCCCTTACAAAGTACGAACAACTTTTATGCAAGAGAAAACGCTGCTCAAAAACCTCATTTTATATGTGCTTAGCACACATTCAAAACCCCAAAATCGTTTCAGTAGTTTGATTGAGTTTTTGATTGATAAAAGTAGACTATTAGTTCATACTTTATTAGGGTTTATGTAGGGGTTTATTCTTTAAATGTATTGTATATTAGTTTTTATTAGAGGTATTATATTTTTACTATTCACTCAAACAATACTTATGCATCATGAGGCAACTCCCTAAACTTTATTTCTCCTATCCAGATTTTAATTTAGTCAATTGTATGCTTCGCTCTATGGTAAGGCTTAATGATTATCTAATCGGCCATATCTTTTATTTTACTTTTTATCTTATTCTAGTCTAAATATTGCTATATTCTCTCTTCGGTTTGTGATGCCCTGATTCTTACTAAAAATCATAGCTTCTTTTTGGATACATAGTTTAAATCCTTTCTTTTGAAATTTTATAATTAATTTAAATTAACTTAAACTTACATCATGCTATTAATTCACTTGTCGCTAATTAGAATTAGTTTATATTTGAGACTATCTTTCTGGGTTTTATATTTTGTGATTTACAATTGAATTATTATAAATCATTTGGTTTATTTGGATATTTTCTTTTGAAATTTTATAATTAATTTAAATTAACTTAAAGTTACATCATGCTATTAATTCACTTGTCGCTAATTAGAATTAGTTTATATTTGAGATTATCTTTCTGGTTTTATATTTTGTGATTTATAATTGAATAATTATAAATCATTTGGTTTGTTTGGATATTTTTTTTTTTAAATTTTATAATTAATTTAAATTAACTTAAAGTTACATCATGCTATTAATTCACTTGTCGCTAATTAGAATTAGTTTATATTTGAGACTATCTTTCTGGGTTTTATATTTTGTGATTTATAATTGATTAATTATAAATCATTTGGTTTATTTGGATATTTTTTTTTGAAATTTTATAATTAATTTAAATTAACTTAAAGTTACTTCATGCTATTAATTCACTTGTCGCTAATTATGACCAGTTTTTTAACTTTACTGATTCTTTGATGGTTCTCTTGAAGCTACGTATCTTAGGCACAAAATTTTAACTCAGTCGTGTCTAATGTTACTAGTCACTAAATTCAACGCTGTAAGGCGATCTGATTTAGATTCGTTGCAGATTAACCATTCATACAAATTTGAGATATTTGTATATTGCAAGATTGTCTTTTAGATCCTTTTTATGATTGCAGAGATTCTTGAATCTCTGCAACGTGATACCTCATTATTTCATGATTAAACAATGCAGATACGATACTTGGTCTTTTGCATCTATTCTTAAGAATCTCCTGTATTTCTCTTTCCCATAATTGTTGCAAGTTATTGTGACAATTTTAATAAAATATAAATGTCGTGAGTATCAAAACTCATGGTATGGGCAGTCATTATTAAATTTAAAATAAATATATTATGGTATGGCCGTCATTATTAAATAAAAAATAAATATATTATGGAATTGGAAGTCATTATTAAATTAAAAATAAATATATTATGGAATGGACAGTCATTATTAAATTAAATATAAATATATTATGGAATGGGCAGTCATTATTAAATATAAAAAAATATAAAAAGCCATAAATAATTTATTATAAAATTCTTATCCTTATTCTATTTCAACATAAGTAATTATTAATTTTAAAGCCATTAAATATTTATTATTAAAGAAGGGTCGAATTAATAGGTTTTAATTAGTAGGGATAATAATGAAATAAGGCCTTATGTATCGGTAAAGGAAATGTTCAGGGGAGTAGCTAGAATGGTGGGCTCTAGTAGATTACGGAAGGTTGGAGTGTAACCACTATGGGCACCGTACATCTATTAGGGTGGATTTCGACGCGAAGGGAAGAATTAAATCCTTGCGATTTTTCTGAACCCACCCCTTACAAAGTACGAACAACTTTTAAGCAAGAGAAAACGCTGCTCAAAAACCTCATTTTATATGTGCTTAGCACACATTCAAAACCACAAAACCCTTTCAGTAGTTTGATTGAGTTTTTGATTGATAAAAGTAGACTATTAGTTCATACTTTATTAGGTTTTATTAGGGTTTATGTAGGGGTTTAATCTTTAAATGTATTGTATATTAGTTTGTATTAGAGGAATTTTATTTTTACTATTCACTCAAACAATACTTATGCATCATGAGGCAACTCCCTAAACTTTATTTCTAATATCTAGATTTTAATTTAGTCAATTGTATGCTTCGCTCTATGGTAAGGCTTAATGATTATCTAATCAGCCATATCTTTTATTTTATTTTTTATCTTATTCTAGTCTAAATATTGCTATATTCTCTCTTCGGTTTGTGATGCATTGATTCTTACTAAAAATCATAGCTTATTTTTGGATACATAGTTTAAATCCTTTCTATTGCAATTTTTAAAATTAATTAAAATTAACTTAAAGTTACATCATGCTATTAATTCACTTGTCGCTAATTAGAATTAGTTTATATTTGAGACTATATTTCTGGGTTTTATATTTTGTGATTTTACAATTGATTAATTATAAATCATTTGGTTTATTTGGATATTTTCTTTTGAAATTTTATAATTAATTTAAATTAACTTAAACTTACATCATGCTATTAATTCACATATCGCTAATTAGAATTAGTTTATATTTGAGACTATCTTTCTGGGTTTTAAATTTTGTGATTTACAATTGAATTATTATAAATCATTTGGTTTATTTGAATATTTTCTTTTGAAATTTTATAATTAATTTAAATTAACTTAAAGTTACATCATGCTATTAATTCACTTGTCGCTAATTAAGACCAGTTTTTTAACTTCACTGATTCTATGATGGTTCTCTTGAAGCTACTGATCTTAGGCACAAAATATTAACTGAGTCGAGTCTAATGTTACTAGTCACTAAATTCAACGCTGTAAGGCGATCTGATTTAGATTCGTTGCAGATTAACCATTCATACAAATTTGAGATATTTGTATATTGCAAGATTGTCTTTTAGATCCTTTTTATGATTTGCAGAGATTCTTGAATCTCTGCAACGTGATACCTCACTATTTCATGATTAAACAATGCAGATACGATACTTGGTCTTTTGCATCTATTCTTAAGAATCTCCTGTATTTCTCTTTCCCATAATTGTTGCAAGTTATAGTGACAATTTTAATTAAAAATAAATGCCGTGAGTATCAAAACTCATGGTATGGGCAGTCATTATTAAATTTAAAATAAATATATTATGGTATGGCAGTCATTATTAAATAAAAAATAAATATATTATGGAATTGGAAGTCATTATTAAATTAAAAATAAATATATTATGGAATGGACAGTCATTATTAAATTAAATATAAATATATTATGGAATGGGCAGTCATTATTAAATATAAAAAAATATAAAAAGCCATAAATAATTTATTATAAAAATCTTATCCTAATTCTATTTCAACATAAGTAATTATTAATTTTAAAGCCATTAAATATTTATTATTAAAGAAGGGTTGAATTAAAAGGTTTTAATAAGTAGGGATAAGAATGAAATAAGGCCTTATGTATCGGTAAAGGAAATGTACAGGGGAGTAGCTAGAATGGTGGGCTCTAGTAGATTACAGAAGGCGGGAGGTGGGTGTGTAACCACAATGGGCACCGTACATCTACTAGGGAGGATTTCGACGCGAAGGGAAGAATTAAATCCTTGCGATTTTTCTGAACCCACCCATTACAAAGTACGAACAACTTTTATGCAAGAGAAAACGCTGCTAAAAAACCTCATTTTATATGTGCTTAGCACACATTCAAAACCCCAAAACCCTTTCAGTAGTTTGATTGAGTTTTTGATTGATAAAAGTAGACTATTAGTTCATACTTTATTAGGGTTTATGTAGGGGTTTAATCTTAAAATGTATTGTATATTAGTTTGTATTAGAGGTATTATATTTTTACTATTCACTCAAACAATACTTATGCATCATGAGAGGCAACTCCCTAAACTTTATTTCTCCTATCCAGATTTTAATTTAGTGAATTGTATGCTTCGCTTTATGGTAAGGCTTAATGATTATCTAATCGGCCATATCTTTTATTTTACTTATTATCTTATTCTAGTCTAAATATTGCTATATTCTCTCTTCGGTTTGTGATGCCCTGATTCTTACTAAAAATCATAGCTTCTTTTTGGATACATAGTTTAATCCTTTCTTTTGAAATTTTATAATTAATTTAAATTAACTTAAAATTACATCATGCTATTAATTCACTTGTCGCTAATTAGAAATAGTTTATATTTGAGACTATCTTTCTGGGTTTTATATTTTAAGATTTATAATTAAATAATTATAAATTATTTGGTTTATTTGGATATTTTCTTTTGAAATTTTATAATTAATTTAAATTAACTTAAAGTTACATCATGCTATTAATTCACTTGTCGCTAATTATGACCAGTTTTTTAACTTTACTGATTCTTTGATGGTTCTCTTGAAGCTACGTATCTTAGGCACAAAAAATTAACTCAGTCGTGTCTAATGTTACTAGTCACTAAATTCAACGCTGTAAGGCGATCTGATTTAGATTCGTTGCAGATTAACCATTCATACAAATTTGAGATATTTGTATATTGCAAGATTGTCTTTTAGATCCTTTTTATGATTGCAGAGATTCTTGAATCTCTGCAACGTGATACCTCACTATTTCATGATTAAACAATGCAGATACGATACTTGGTCTTTTGCATCTATTCTTAAGAATCTCCTGTATTTCTCTTTCCCATAATTGTTGCAAGTTATTGTGACAATTTTAATAAAAAATAAATGCCGTGAGTATTCTAACTCATGGTATGGGAGTCATTATTAAATTTAAAATAAATATATTAAGGTATGGCAGTCATTATTAAATTTAAAATAAATATATTATGGTATGGCCGTCATTATTAAATAAAAAATAAATATATTATGGAATGGCCGTCATTATTAAATTAAAAATAAATATATTATGGAATGGGCAGTCATTATTAAATTAAATATAAATATATTATGGAATGGGCAGTCATTTTATATAAAAAAATATAAAAAGCCATAAATAATTTATTATAAAAATCTTATCCTAATTCTATTTCAACATAAGTAATTATAAATTTTAAAGCCATTAAATAATTATTATTAAAGAAGGGTCGAATTAAAAGGTTTTAATAAGTAGGGATAAGAATGAAATAAGGCTTTATGTATCGGTAAAGGAAATGTACAGGGGAGTAGCTAGAATGGTGGGCTTTAGTAGATTACGGAAGGCGGGAGGTGGGTGTGTAACCACTATGGGCACCGTACATCTATTAGGGAGGATTTCGACGCGAAGGGAAGAATTAAATCCTTGCGATTTTTCTGAACCCACCCCTTTCAAAGTACGAACAACTTTTATGCAAGAGAAAACGCTGCTCAAAAACCTCATTTTATATGTGCTTAGCACACATTCAAAACCCCAAAATCGTTTCAGTAGTTTGATTGAGTTTTTGATTGATAAAAGTAGACTATTAGTTCATACTTTATTAGGGTTTATGTAGGGGTTTATTCTTTAAATGTATTGTATATTAGTTTTTATTAGAGGTATTATATTTTTACTATTCACTCAAACAATACTTATGCATCATGAGGCAACTCCCTAAACTTTATTTCTCCTATCTAGATTTTAATTTAGTCAATTGTATGCTTCGCTCTATGGTAAGGCTTAATGATTATCTAATCAGCCATATCTTTTATTTTATTTTTTATCTTATTCTAGTCTAAATATTGCTATATTCTCTCTTCGGTTTGTGATGCCTTGATTCTTACTAAAAATCATAGCTTCTTTTTGGATACATAGTTTAAATCCTTTCTATTGCATTTTTATAATTAATTTAAATTAACTTAAAGTTACATCATGCTATTAATTCACTTGTCGCTAATTAGAATTAGTTTATATTTGAGACTATATTTCTGGGTTTTATATTTTGTGATTTATAATTGAATAATTATAAATTATTTGGTTTATTTGGATATTTTCTTTTGAAATTTTATAATTAATTTAAATTAACTTAAAGTTACATCATGCTATTAATTCACTTGTCGCTAATTAGAATTAGTTTATATTTGAGACTATCTTTATGGGTTTTATATTTTGTGATTTATAATTGAATAATTATAAATTATTTGGTTTATTTGGATATTTTCTTTTGAAATTTTATAATTAATTTAAATTAACTTAAAGTTACATCATGCTATTAATTCACTTGTCGCTAATTAGACTTATTTTATATTTGAGACTATCTTTCTGGGTTTTATATTTTGTGATTTATAATTGAATAATTATAAATCATTTGGTTTATTTGGATATTTTCTTTTGAAATTTTATAATTAATTTAAATTAACTTAAAGTTACATCATGCTATTAATTCACTTGTCGCTTATTAGAATTAGTTTATATTTGGGGTATTTTGGTTATGTGATTTATAATTGAATAATTATAAATCATTTGGTTTATTTGGATATTTTCTTTTGAAATTTTATAATTAATTTAAATTAACTTAAAGTTACATCATGCTATTAATTCACTTGTCGCTAATTAGAATTAGTTTATATTTGGGGTTTTGGGGTTTTCTTGAAGCTACGGATCTTAGGCACAAAATATTAACTCAGTCGAGTCTAATGTTACTAGTCATTAAATTCAACGCTGTAAGGCGATCTGATTTAGATTCGTTGCAGATTAACCATTCATACAAATTTGAAATATTTGTATATTGCAAGATTGTCTTCTAGATCCTTTTTATGATTGCAGAGATTCTTGAATCTCTGCAACGTGATACCTCACTATTTCATGATTAAACAATGCAGATACGATACTTGGTCTTTATCATCTATTCTTAAGAATCTCCTGTATTTCTCTTTCCCATAATTGTTGCAAGTTATAGTGACAATTTTTATAAAAAATAAATGCCGTGAGTATCAAATCTCATGGTATGGGCAGTCATTATTAAATTCAAAATAAATATATTATGGTATGGCCGTCATTATTAAATTTAAAATAAATATATTATGGAATGGGAAGTCATTATTAAATAAAAAATAAATATATTATGGAATGGGAAGTCATTATTAAATTAAAATAAATATATTATGGAATGGGCAGTCATTATTATATAAAAAAATATAAAAAGCCATAAATAATTTATTATAAAAATCTTATCCTAATTCTATTTCAACATAAGTTATTATAAATTTTAAAGCCATTAAATAATTATTATTAAAGAAGGGTCGAATTAAAAGGTTTTGATAAGTAGGGATTAGTATGAAATAAGGCCTTATGTATCGGTAAAGGAAATGTACAGGGGAGTAGCTAGAATGGTGGACTCTAGTAGATTACGGAAGGCGGGAGGTGGGTGTGTAACCAGTATGGGCACCGTACATCTATTAGGGAGGATTTCAACGCGAAGGGAAGAATTAAATCCTTGCGATTTTTCTGAACCCACCCCTTACAAAGTACGAACAACTTTTATGCAAGAGAAAACGCTGCTTAAAAACCTCATTTTATATGTGCTTAGCACACATTCAAAACCCCAAAACCCTTTCAGTAGTTTGATTGAGTTTTTGATTGATAAAAGTAGACTATTAGTTCATACTTTATTAGGGTTTATGTAGGGGTTTATTCTTTAAATGTATTGTATATTAGTTTTTATTAGAGGTATTATATTTTTACTATTCACTCAAACAATACTTATGCATCATGAGGCAACTCCCTAAACTTTATTTCTAATATCTAGATTTTAATTTAGTCAATTGTATGCTTCGCTCTATGGTAAGGCTTAATGATTATCTAATCAGCCATATCTTTTATTTTATTTTTTATCTTATTCTAGTCTAAATATTGCTATATTCTCTCTTCGGTTTGTGATGCATTGATTCTTACTAAAAATCATAGCTTATTTTTGGATACATAGTTTAAATCCTTTCTATTGCAATTTTTAAAATTAATTAAAATTAACTTAAAGTTACATCATGCTATTAATTCACTTGTCGCTAATTAGAATTAGTTTATATTTGAGACTATCTTTCTGGGTTTTATATTTTGTGATTTACAATTGAATAATTATTAATCATTTGGTTTATTTGGATATTTTCTTTTGAAATTTTATAATTAATTTAAATTAACTTAAAGTTACATCATGCTATTAATTAACATATCACTAAGTGGAATTAGTTTATATTTGAGACTATCTTTCTGGGTTTTATATTTGGTGATTTACAATTGAATAATTATAAATCATTTGGTTTATTTGGATATTTTCTTTTGAAATTTTATAATTAATTTAAATTAACTTAAAGTTACATCATGCTATTAATTCACTTGTCGCTAATTAGAATAAGTTTATATTTGGGGTTTTGGGGTTTTGTGATTTTGTGATTTACAATTAAATAATTATAAATCATTTGGTTTATTTGGATATTTTCTTTTGAAATTTTATAATTAATTTAAATTAACTTAAAGTTACTTCATGCTATTAATTCACTTGTCGCTAATTATGACCAGTTTTTTAACTTTACTGATTCTAGGATGGTTCTCTTGAAGCTACGGATCTTAGGCACAAAATATTAACTCAGTCGAGTCTAATGTTACTAGTCATTAAATTCAACGCTGTAAGGCGATCTGATTTAGATTCGTTGCAGATTAACCATTCATACAAATTTGAAATATTTGTATATTGCAAGATTGTCTTCTAGATCCTTTTTATGATTGCAGAGATTCTTGAATCTCTGCAACGTGATACCTCACTATTTCATGATTAAACAATGCAGATACGATACTTGGTCTTTATCATCTATTCTTAAGAATCTCCTGTATTTCTCTTTCCCATAATTGTTGCAAGTTATAGTGACAATTTTTATAAAAAATAAATGCCGTGAGTATCAAATCTCATGGTATGGGCAGTCATTATTAAATTCAAAATAAATATATTATGGTATGGCAGTCATTATTAAATTTAAAATAAATATACTATGGAATGGGAAGTCAATTATTAAATTAAAAATAAATATATTATGGAATGGGCCGTCATTATTAAATTAAAAATAAATATATTATGGAATGAGCAGTCATTATTAAATATAAAAAAATATAAAAAGCCATAAATAATTTTTTATAAAATTCTTATCCTAATTCTATATCAACATAAGTAATTATAAATTTTAAAGCCATTAAATAATTATTATTAAAGAAGGGTCGAATTAAAAGGTTTTAATAAGTAGAGATAAGAATGAAATAAGGCCTTATGTATCGGTAAAGGAAATGTACAGGGGAGTAGCTAGAATGGTGGGCTTTAGTAGATTACGGAAGGCGGGAGGTGGGTGTGTAACCACTATGGGCACCGTACATCTATTAGGGAGGATTTCGACGCGAAGGGAAGAATTAAATCCTTGCGATTTTTTTCTGAACCCACCCCTTTCAAAGTACGAACAACTTTTATGCAAGAGAAAACGCTGCTCAAAAACCTCATTTTATATGTGCTTAGCACACATTCAAAACCCCAAAATCCTTTCAGTAGTTTGATTGAGTTTTTGATTGAAAAAAGTAGACTATTAGTTCATACTTTATTAGGGTTTATGTAGGGGTTTAATCTTAAAATGTATTGTATATTAGTTTGTATTAGAGGTATTATATTTTTACTATTCACTCAAACAATACTTATGCATCATGAGGCAACTCCCTAAACTTTATTTCTAATATCTAGATTTTAATTTAGTCAATTGTAAGCTTCGCTCTATGGTAAGGCTTAATGATTATCTAATCAGCCATATCTTTTATTTTACTTTTTATATTATTCTAGTCTAAATATTGCTATATTCTCTCTTCGGTTTGTGATGCCCTGATTCTTACTAAAAATCATAGCTTCTTTTTGGATACATAGTTTAAATCCTTTCTATTGCAATTTTTAAAATTAATTTAAATTAACTTAAAGTTACATCTTGCTATTAATTCACTTGTCGCTAATTAGAATTAGTTTATATTTGAGACTATATTTCTGGGTTTTATATTTTGTGATTTATAATTGAATAATTATAAATCATTTGGTTTATTTGGATATTTTCTTTTGAAATTTTATAATTAATTTAAATTAACTTAAAGTTATATCATGCTTTTAATTCACTTGTCGCTAATTAGAATTAATTTATTTGGGGTATTGGGATTTTGTGATTTACAATTGAATAATTACAAATCATTTGGTTTATTTGGATATTTTCTTTTGAAATTATAATTAATTTAAATTAACTTAAAGTTACATCATGCTATTAATTCACTTGTCGCTAATTAGAATTAGTTTATATTTGAGACTATATTTCTGGATTTTATATTTTAAGATTTATAATTGAATAATTATAAATTATTTGGTTTATTTGGATATTTTCTTTTGAAATTTTATAAATTAATTTAAATTAACTTTAAAGTTAACATCCATGCTATTAATTCACTTGTCGCTAATTAGAATTAGTTTATATTTGAGACTATATTTCTGGATTTTATATTTTAAGATTTATAATTGAATAATTATAAATCATTTGGTTTATTTGGATATTTTCTTTTGAAATTTTATAATTAATTTAAATTAACTTAAAGTTACATCATGCTATTAATTCACTTGTCGCTTATAAGAATTAATTTATATTTGGGGTATTGGGGTTATGTGATTTACAATTGAATAATTATAAATCATTTGGTTTATTTGGATATTTTCTTTTGAAATTTTATAATTAATTTAAATTAACTAAAAGTTACATCATGCTATTAATTCACTTGTCGCTAATAAGAATTAGTTTATATTTGGGGTTTTGGGGTTTTCTTGAAGCTACGGATCTTAGGCACAAAATATTAACTCAGTCGAGTCTAATGTTACTAGTCATTAAATTCAACGCTGTAAGGCGATCTGATTTAGATTCGTTGCAGATTAACCATTCATACAAATTTGAAATATTTGTATATTGCAAGATTGTCTTCTAGATCCTTTTTATGATTGCAGAGATTCTTGAATCTCTGCAACGTGATACCTCACTATTTCATGATTAAACAATGCAGATACGATACTTGGTCTTTATCATCTATTCTTAAGAATCTCCTGTATTTCTCTTTCCCATAATTGTTGCAAGTTATAGTGACAATTTTTATAAAAAATAAATGCCGTGAGTATCAAATCTCATGGTATGGGCAGTCATTATTAAATTCAAAATAAATATATAAGGTATGGCAGTCTTTATTAAATTTAAAATAAATATATTATGGTATGGCCGTCATTATTAAATAAAAAATAAATATATTATGGAATGGGAAGTCATTATTAAATTAAAAATATATTATGGAATGGGCAGTCATTATTAAATATAAAAAAATATAAAAAGCCATAAATAATTTATTATAAAAATCTTTTCCTAATTCTATTTCAACATAAGAAATTATAAATTTTAAAGCCATTAAATAATTATTATTAAAGAAGGGTCGAATTAAAAGGTTTTAATTAGTAGGGATAAGAATGAAATAAGGCCTTATGTATCGGTAAAGGAAATGTACAGGGGAGTAGCTAGAATGGTGGGCTCTAGTAGATTACAGAAGGCGGGAGGTGGGTGTGTAACCACAATGGGCACCGTACATCTACTAGGGAGGATTTCGACGCGAAGGGAAGAATTAAATCCTTGCGATTTTTCTGAACCCACCCATTACAAAGTACGAACAACTTTTATGCAAGAGAAAACGCTGCTAAAAAACCTCATTTTATATGTGCTTAGCACACATTCAAAACCCCAAAACCCTTTCAGTAGTTTGATTGAGTTTTTGATTGATAAAAGTAGACTATTAGTTCATACTTTATTAGGGTTTATGTAGGGGTTTAATCTTAAAATGTATTGTATATTAGTTTGTATTAGAGGTATTATATTTTTACTATTCACTCAAACAATACTTATGCATCATGAGGCAACTCCCTAAACTTTATTTCTAATATCTAGATTTTAATTTAGTCAATTGTAAGCTTCGCTCTATGGTAAGGCTTAATGATTATCTAATCAGCCATATCTTTTATTTTACTTTTTATATTATTCTAGTCTAAATATTGCTATATTCTCTCTTCGGTTTGTGATGCCCTGATTCTTACTAAAAATCATAGCTTCTTTTTGGATACATAGTTTAAATCCTTTCTATTGCAATTTTTAAAATTAATTTAAATTAACTTAAAGTTACATCTTGCTATTAATTCACTTGTCGCTAATTAGAATTAGTTTATATTTGAGACTATATTTCTGGGTTTTATATTTTGTGATTTATAATTGAATAATTATAAATCATTTGGTTTATTTGGATATTTTCTTTTGAAATTTTATAATTAATTTAAATTAACTTAAAGTTACATCATGCTATTTATTCACATATCGCTAATAAGAATTAGTTTATATTTGAGATTATCTTTCTGGGTTTTATATTTTAAGATTTATAATTGAATAATTATAAATCATTTGGTTTATTTGGATATTTTCTTTTGAAATTTTATAATTAATTTAAATTAACTTAAAGTTACAACATGCGATTAATTCACTTGTCGCTAATTAGAATAAGTTTATATTTGGGGTTTTGGGTTTTATATTTTGTGATTTACAATTGAATAATTATAAATCATTTGGTTTATTTGGATATTTTTTTTTTTAAATTTTATAATTAATTTAAATTAACTTAAAGTTACATCATGCTATTAATTCACTTGTCGCTAATTAGAATAAGTTTATATTTGAGACTATCTTTCTGGGTTTTATATTTTAAGATTTATAATTGATTAATTATAAATCATTTGGTTTATTTGGATATTTTTTTTTGAAATTTTATAATTAATTTAAATTAACTTAAAGTTACATCATGGCTATTAATTCACTTGTCGCTAATTATGACCAGTTTTTTAACTTTACTGATTCTAGGATGGTTCTCTTGAAGCTACGGATCTTAGGCACAAAATTTTAACTCAGTCGTGTCTAATGTTACTAGTCACTAAATTCAACGCTGTGAGACGATCTGATTAAGATTCGTTGCATATTGCAAACGATTCATACAAATTTCAGATATTTGTATATTGCTAGATTGTCCTTTAGATCCTTTCAATGATTGCTCTCCTATGTGATACCTCACTATTTCATGATTAAACAATGCAAATACGATGCTTGGTCTCTTGCATCTATTCTTAAAAGCCTCCTGTATTTTTCTTTCACATAATTGTTTCAAGTTATTATGACAGTCTTAATAAAACTTAATTGGCGTGAATATCAAAAATCGAGGTTATTATCACTTCTTTATTGATCTTTCCTGAACTAAAATCAAAGCTTCTTACCTTATTTGTTTAAATGTATCTATCTTGAATTTGTAGCTCTTTCTGACTTTGAGAGGAAGGCTTATTTTAATTTTGCTTCGGTTTGTGATGCCCTGATTCTTACTAAAAATCAAAGCTACTTTCTGGATACATAGTTTAAATCCTTTCTTTTGCAATTCTTATAATTAATTTAAATTAACTTAAAGTTACTTCATGCTATTAATTCACATATCGCTAATAAGAATTAGTTTATATTTAAGACTATCTTTCTGGGTTTTATATTTTGTGATTTATAAAAGAAGAATTATAACTTTATGGGTTTAGAGTTAAAGTTGAGGGTCTAGCTTAAAATATTCTCATTCCACATTTTTAATTTTCATTTTTCTCCTCATTTGAATTGTCGTATTCACTTAATAACTAAACTGTTACTTAAATCGAGAAATTTTTACAAATGTGCTTAGTTATTTTATGATGGTTAGACATGGCTTTTTTTATTATTATATTTCTGAAAAGGCAAGATTTCTTACACATTTCCATGTCCATGTTTTTTTATCATCTTATCGTAACTCAAAAAGCATGGGATTAAACCAATCTATGTTTTAAGTGCTGCTCTACAAAAGGCAGTTCTTTTTGTGAGCAGAAAATAAGAAGAAGCGGAGATATAGTGCAGTCTTTACAAATTATCTATCAATGTTTCATTAGTAATTTAAATAAAATAAATTTATTTTTTTCAAAATGGTATCTTATTAGTCCTCATGACATTGTTAATCATTTAGATATAGATTTAAATTAAAAGTTCTTTTATTTTAATTTGATGAATTTATACTCATTAATCATAAAGGCTGAAATTAACATCTAGTTTATTTTTTCAAACGTTTGATAAATGTTTTCAATTAATAATTTATATAAACGGTTGGAAGTATAGCTTCATCATGAAAAGATTAACAACTAATAAAAGGATTT
Organism: Oxytricha trifallax; assembly: GCA_000711775.1. Classification (NCBI taxonomy): domain Eukaryota; phylum Ciliophora; class Spirotrichea; order Sporadotrichida; family Oxytrichidae; genus Oxytricha; species Oxytricha trifallax. Next base: position 4,431 of record ARYC01009226.1, on the reverse strand, counting down.
TGATCTAGGAAAAAAGTAGGAGCAGGGGTTTTGGGGTTTCCCTATTTTGATTTAGGAAAATAGTAGGTGCGGGGGTTTTGGGGTTTCCTTAAAAAAATTATTATCTATTCTAATATATAAATATATCTTTTCCTCACAATTACGAATAATACTTGTTTATTTTCCTAATATCAATATTGATAAAATGCAAACATTAGGTATTATTTATTATTTAAAATGCAAAAACTGTCATATATTATGAAATTCGCAAATTAAATAACATTCATTATATTTAAAAAAATGAAATAAATAAAGCGATATAAGTGGACACTTTAGTTTTTTATTGAAACAGAGATTGATATTTGTTTTTTATGAATAAGTTATTTAGACATAATTAAAATTAATTGTTTTTCAACGAAGCAAACTATGTATCTTAAGATAAATATCTCAATATAAACAATTAATTTTAAATAATAGTTATTGTTTTATAACAATAGCAATTTGAGTGGCGCTGCTTAATAATGCGAACATGATTTTGTGGTGATAAAAATAATATTTGTTTTAAAAATAGATGAAAATGATGTACGTTTATTTAAAGCTTTGATATGAATTAAGCAAAAAGCAATCTACTTACAACAAACATTTTGTTTTAAATTTGAGAGCATTCACAAGAAAGTATTTATTTTTTGTTTAGTTATCGTTTTTCATTTTAATTCTACTCTAAATAAATATAAATATATTCTGTTATATAAATACTTAAAATTTAAATTTCATTTCATTAATTCATTATCGATTTGTTATAAAAAATATTAATAATTATTATTGTCCATTACTTTTAAGCTTCTGAATTTCTAAAAACGATGGCTTCGTTTTGGATACATAGTTTAAATCCTTTCTTCTGCAATTTTTATAATTAATTTAAATTAACTTAAAGTTACATCATGCTATTAATTCACTTGTCGCTAATTAAGACCAGTTTTTTAACTTCACTGATTCTATGATGGTTCTCTTGAAGCTACTGATCTTAGGCACAAAATATTAACTGAGTCGAGTCTAATGTTACTAGTCACTAAATTCAACGCTGTAAGGCGATCTGATTTAGATTCGTTGCAGATTAACCATTCATACAAATTTGAGATATTTGTATATTGCTAGATTGTCCTTTAGATCCTTTCAATGATTGCTCTCCTATGTGATACCTCACTATTTCATGATTAAACAATGCAAATACGATGCTTGGTCTCTTGCATCTATTCTTAAAAGCCTCCTGTATTTTTCTTTCACATAATTGTTTCAAGTTATTATGACAGTCTTAATAAAACTTAATTGGCGTGAATATCAAAAATCGAGGTTATTATCACTTCTTTATTGATCTTTCCTGAACTAAAATCAAAGCTTCTTACCTTATTTGTTTAAATGTATCTATCTTGAATTTGTAGCTCTTTCTGACTTTGAGAGGAAAGCTTATTTTAATTTTGCTTCGGTTTGTGATGCCCTGATTCTTACTAAAAATCAAAGCTACTTTCTGGATACATAGTTTAAATCCTTTCTTTTGCAATTCTTATAATTAATTTAAATTAACTTAAAGTTACTTCATGCTATTAATTCACATATCGCTAATAAGAATTAGTTTATATTTAAGACTATCTTTCTGGGTTTTATATTTTGTGATTTATAAAAGAAGAATTATAACTTTATGGGTTTAGAGTTAAAGTTGAGGGTCTAGCTTAAAATATTCTCATTCCACATTTTTAATTTTCATTTTTCTCCTCATTTGAATTGTCGTATTCACTTAATAACTAAACTGTTACTTAAATCGAGAAATGTTTACAAATGCGCTTAGTTATTTTATGATGGTTAGAAATTGGCTTTATTTATTATTATATTTCTGAAAAGGCAAGATTTTTACACATTTCCATGTCCATGTTTTTATACCATCTTATCGTAACTCAAAAAGCATGGGATTAAACCAATCTATGTTTTAAGTGCTGCTCTACAAAAGGCAGTTCTTTTTGTGAGCAGAAAATAAGAAGAAGCGGAGATATAGTGCAGTCTTTACAAATTATCTATCAATGTTTCATTAGTAATTTAAATAAAATAAATTTATTTTTTTCAAAATGGTATCTTATTAGTCCTCATGACATTGTTAATCATTTAGATATAGATTTAAATTAAAAGTTCTTTTATTTTAATTTGATGAATTTATACTCATTAATCATAAAGGCTGAAATTAACATCTAGTTTATTTTTCAAACGTTTGATAAATGTTTTCAATAAATAATTAAGATAAACGGTTGGCAGTATAGCTTCATCAAGAAAAGATTAACAACTAAAAAAAGTATTTTGATATAGGGTAATAGTAGGAGCAGGGGTTTTGGGTTTCCCTATTTTGATTTAGGAAAATAGTAGGTGCGGGGGTTTTGGGGTTTCCTTAAAAAAATTATTATCTATTCTAATATATAAATATATCTTTTCCTCACAATTACGAATAATACTTGTTTATTTTCCTAATATCAATATTGATAAAATGCAAACATTAGGTATTATTTATTATTTAAAATGCAAAAACTGTCATATATTATGAAATTCGCAAATTAAATAACATTCATTATATTTAAAAAAATGAAATAAATAAAGCGATAATAAGTGGACACTTTAGTTTTTTATTGAAACAGAGATTGATATTTGTTTTTTATGAATAAGTTATTTAGACATAATTAAAATTAATTGTTTTTTAACGAAGCAAACTATGTATCTTAAGATAAATATCTCAATATAAAAAATTAATTTTAAATAATAGTTATTGTTTTATAACAATAGCAATTTGAGTGGCGCTGCTTAATAATGCGAACATGATTTTGTGGTGATAAAAATAATATTTGTTTTAAAATAGATGAAAATGTAAGTTTATTTAAAGCTTTGATATGAATTAAGCAAAATCAATCTACTTACAACAAATTTTATGTTTTAAATTTGAAAGCATTCACAAGAAAGCATTTGTTTTTTGTTTAGTTATCGTTTTCATTTTAATTCTACTCTATATAATATATAAATATATTCTGTTATATCAATACTTGAAATTTAAATTTCATTTCATTAATTCATGATCGATTTGTTATAAAAAATATTAATAATAATTATTGTCTTTTACTTTTAAGCTTCTTGAATTTCTAAAAACGATGGCTTCGTTTTGGATACATAGTTTAAATCCTTTTCTTTTGAAATTTTATAATTAATTTAAATTAACTTAAAGTTACTTCATGCTATTAATTAACATGTCGCTAATTATGACCAGTTTTTTAACTTTACTGATTCTATGATGGTTCTCTTGAAGCTACGGATCTTAGGCACAAAACTTTAACTCAGTCGTGTCTTATGTTACTAGTCACTAAATTCAACGCTGTGAGACGATCTGATTAAGATTCGTTGCAGATTGCAAACGATTCATACAAATTTCAGATATTTGTATATTGCTAGATTGTCCTTAAGATCCTTTCAATGATTGCTCTCCTACGTGATACCTCACTATTTCATGATTAAACAATGCAAATACGATGCTTGGTCTCTTGCATCTATTCTTAAGAGCCTCCTGTATTTTTCTTTCACATAATTGTTTCAAGTTATTATGACAATCTTAATAAAACTTAATTGGCGTGAATATCAAAAATCGAGGTTATTATCACTTCTTTATTGATCTTTCCTGAACTAAAATCAAAGCTTCTTATCTTATTAGTTTAAATGTATCTATCTTGAATTTGTAGCTCTTTCTGACTTTGAGAGGAAGGCTTATTTTAGTTTTGCTTAGGTTTGTGATGCCCTGATTCTTACTAAAAATCAAAGCTACTTTCTGGATACATAGTTTAAATCCTTTCTTTTGCAATTCTTATAATTAATTTAAATTAACTTAAAGTTACTTCATGCTATTAATTCACATATCGCTAATAAGAATTAGTTTATATTTAAGACTATCTTTCTGGGTTTTATATTTTGTGATTTATAAAAGAAGAATTATAACTTTATGGGTTTAGAGTTAAAGTTGAGGGTCTAGCTTAAAATATTCTCATTCCACATTTTTAATTTTCATTCTTCTCCTCATTTGAATTGTCGTCTTCACTTAATAACTAAACTGTTACTTAAATCGAGAAATTTTTACAAATGTGCTTAGTTATTTTATGATGGTTAGACATGGCTTTTTATTTATTATGGTTAGATATGGCTTTATTTATTTTATATTTCTTACACATTTCCATATTCATGTTTTTTTCATCTTATCGTTACTCAAAAAGCATGGGATTAAACCAATCTATGTTTTAAGTGCTGCTCTACAAAAGTCAGTACTTTTTGTGAGCCGAAAATAAGTAGGACCGGAGATATAGTGCAGTCTTTACAAATTATTTATCAATTTTTCATTAGTAATTTTAATAAATTTTTTTTTTCTCAAAATGGTATCTT
>ARYC01009225.1:0-21186 GCA_000711775.1 Oxytricha trifallax | reverse complement strand
ACCACGTATCTGGTGAGTTGAGGGGAGGTCGTGGTCACTGCTCTATTTTGACGTCATTCGACGAATTAACAGTGAAATCATGCATTTTCAAGTGATGGTCACGTGGTCACCGTGGTCATGGTCATGGTCACCTTGCTCACGGTCATGGTCACGAGGACTACGGAGGCAGTGACCACGTGACCACGTATCTTGTGAGTTGAGGGGTGGTCGTGGTCACTGCTCTATTTTGACGTCAATCGACGAATTAACACTGATATAAATAATTAACAAGTTATGGTCACGTAGTTTTGGTCATGTTCATGAATACACAGAGAAAGTGACCACATGACTACTTAACTGGTAAGTTGAGAAGTGGTCGTGGTCATTCCTCTATTTTGACGTCAACCGACGAATTAACAATGATATAATTCAATATCAAGTGATGATCACGTGGTTATGGTCATGTTCATGAATACACAGAGAAAAGGACCACGTGACTACTTAACTGGTGAGTTGAGGTTTGGTCGTGGTCACTGCTCTATATTGACGCCATTCAACTTAATAACAGTGAAATAATGCATTTTCAAGTGATGGTCACGTGGTCACCGTGGTCCTGGTCACCATTCTCCCGGTCAATGTCACAAGGACCACGGAGGTAATGACCACGTGACCACGTGTTAACGTAACTGGATAGTTGAGGTGTGGTCGTTGTCACTGCTCTATTTTGACGTAATTTAACTTATTAACAGTGACATCATGCATTTTCTAGTGATGGTCACGTGGTCATTGTCATGGTCACCAAGGTCACTGTCATGGTCACTAGGACCACTGAAGCAGTGACCACGGGACCACATGATCAAGTATTTGGTGAGTTGTGGTGTGGTCGTGGTCAATGCTCTATTTTGACGTAATTCAACTAATTAACATTAAAATCATTCATTATCAATTGATGGTCATGTGGTCACCGTAGTCATGGTCACCATAATCACGTTAATGTACTCGAGGACCATGGAGAAAGTGACCACGTTACCACGTAACTGGTGAGTTGAGGTGTGGTCGTGGTCACTGCTCTATTTTGACATAATTCAACTAATTATTTGTGAAATCAATCATTTTCAAGTTATGGTCATGTAGTCACCGTGCCTCATGAGGACCACGGAGGCAGTGACCACGTGACCACGTATCTGGTGAGTTGAGGGGTGGTCGTGGTCACTGCTCTATATTGACGCCATTCAACTTAATAACAGTGAAATAATGCATTTTCAAGTGATGGTCACGTGGTCACCGTGGTCCTGGTCACCATTCTCCCGGTCAATGTCACAAGGACCACGGAGGTAATGACCACGTGACCACGTGTTAACGTAACTGGATAGTTGAGGTGTGGTCGTTGTCACTGCTCTATTTTGACGTAATTTAACTTATTAACAGTGACATCATGCATTTTCTAGTGATGGTCACGTGGTCATTGTCATGGTCACCAAGGTCACTGTCATGGTCACTAGGACCACTGAAGCAGTGACCACGGGACCACATGATCAAGTATTTGGTGAGTTGTGGTGTGGTCGTGGTCAATGCTCTATTTTGACGTAATTCAACTAATTAACATTAAAATCATTCATTATCAATTGATGGTCATGTGGTCACCGTAGTCATGGTCACCATAATCACGTTAATGTACTCGAGGACCATGGAGAAAGTGACCACGTTACCACGTAACTGGTGAGTTGAGGTGTGGTCGTGGTCACTGCTCTATTTTGACATAATTCAACTAATTATTTGTGAAATCAATCATTTTCAAGTTATGGTCATGTAGTCACCGTGGTCATGGTCATGGTCACCATGGTCACGAGGACCACGAAGGCAGTGACCACGTGACCACGTATCTGGTGAGTTGAGGTTTGGTCGTGGTCACTGCTCTATATTGACGCCATTCAACTTAATAACAGTGAAATAATGCATTTTCAATTAATGGTCATGTGGTCACCGTTGTTATGGTCACCATTTTCACAATGGTCATGGACATTGTCACGAGGACCACGGAGGAAATGAATCCCAAATTTAGGTAACAAAGAACAAGATAGCTAATTCATTTTATTGTGCATACTATTTACATATTTTAGCAGAAAAAGAATCTTCCCTGCATCACTTAAAAACTCCAGAAAAAAAATTGTCATTCAAATTTTAATTTTGATAACCAGCTCAATTTTCCTTATCTTTTATTTTATTTTAAAGCAATTGAATATTAAATGCCATTATATGAATACGTTATCGAGTATTACCTAAAATAGAGAAGCGAGAAAAGTCGCTTACACTTATATATAATAAATTGAAAATAATACCTAAGGAAGAAAGAGAGAAGAGGATGCTGACTTGATTTTACCAAGTTATAGAAATTAGAAAGTCGAGTCATTGCCCTTACTTTAATCATTTAAATAATAATGCATTATTTATTGTAAATCAATATAAATTATGGAGTTACTTAGCAATCACTCTTCAATTATAGGAGCTAGTGATACAGATTCAATTTAAAACAACAGTGGTAGTGGTTCAGAGTCAGAAGAAATAGATTTGAAGAAACCATAAAACTTAAGAAAGAAATATTTGATAGAGGCTCCTCTATCATTCAAAATGAATCCACCACCCAAGATGTAGATTTAATTTCCGAGTTTTTTGAAAAAGACACTGATTAACTTAAGAATTAAATGCCAACAAATTTACGTATTTGTTATGATTATATTTACTATTCAATCAAAGTTTGTCAAAGAAATTTTCTTAAACTACTCATAACTGCCCTATAAAGTAGACTATCTCAGGTAATAACGTGAATCAAAGGTACTAGAACAGACCTCCAGTTAGATTAATCATTAACAATCCAAGGTAAAATACACTAATGGTTGAATAGGGCAAGAAGAAAATAGGACAGCTTAAGAACTTTTATGACAAGATAATTTCTGATGTATTAATGCACAATATTATTTCATAATTAAATGGATAATATAAATTAATGAGAGAATTTGAGATGATGTTTGCTCCACTTAATGAAAACTGAGAAAATGGAGAGTATGGGAATCTTGGACAAAATATGAATAAGTCCATGGCTTAAACTGTGTTAAACCAAACTTAAGGAGTTATCCACCAGGCAGACATAAAAATTTGAAGCATATTTAATTTAATGGTATGGTTCATGACGATGTATTGAATTCTTAAAGACAGTAGGATTGTTTGAATAGAAACGGTAGCTTTAAATTCAAGCAAAGTGGAATTGGTATCATTCGAAGAACAGCACAAGTTGAATATAGATTTCAATAGCTTAATGATATATCTGATCTTAAAAATCTGTTAGTTAAGAAGAGCATTAATCTAAACCATGAAGTTATAAATATTATCAAAAAGTTATGTATCCAATTCATTTAATTTGAGTTAATTTGAGATATAAAGTTTTGCAGAGAGCTATTCTAATGCCAGAAGATTAAGTATTTGATAGAGCTGATTAAGATTACCCCAGACCTAGTGATGGATTAATGAAAGATTTTTTCCCAAGAAAAAAATATAGCAAAAATGAAAAAGAGAAGAGTAGTGCTCAGACTTTCTCAAAGCATGATGGCAGAAAGGGTTTGATTATTTTAATATAACTTTCGGTTAATTTCTTATTTAATATGTGTTTGGTGTTTAAATTTCATAAAATTAATAATGTTCATTTAATGTTTTAAAATTACTCTAAACTTTCCTCCAATCCATATTATGCAGAATTATTTACTGATCATATTCTAGCCATAGTAGCACTGCATCTCTTTAAACACAAATTACTCTTCAGGTTTCTTAATTTTTGTAGAATTCTTATTCATTTGCTTCTTCTCATTAAACAAAGCAATATCTTACTGCTTAATACTATCGTAATTTATGCCTTGTTTCAAACTGTCAACAATCTTTGACTCCTTAGTGAAAAGCACGCTTGTAGAGAAATCTTGGTTTTACTAGGATTTCTGATCTGGTGCAGGCTTTGCAAAACCTCTGTAAACTTATTTTCCATCCACAAGAAGTTCAAACTCATTAACACCTTTAGAAGGTGTCTTGGAGTAGTTCCAAAGTCTTATAGCTGAAATGACTGTTAGTTAATCAAATACAATGCATTTGTAATTTGGTATTCTATATTAATGCTCAGTATCCTCTTAATCTTAATTAGCACTTTCTTTAGTAACAGCTTAATTAGATCTGGTATTCTTAAATGGAGCAACCCACATATTGGACTCTTTGATTTTTTAGTTTTTTCCATTGATTAGGTTTTAGATTATTCTTACATCGCTTTAAAAACCAGAAAGTTTGTTGACACATAAAGGCTCTGCAAAGATGTTACAGACTTTTATCAAGCTGCCAAATTAGTCAAAAAGCTCGATTCCATTCAAACCTATGTAATAGAAATCACCGTGTGTAGAGTACAGATTAAACATGAATTAATATTTCATAGATAAATTTACAATGTCATATTCTTGGAAAAGTCCTAGTTAGCCAAATTGTCTTTGAATTGGAATCATCTATTCAGTTGTTCAACCGATCTTATATGGGAGTTTTATCAAATGACCCTTGTCAAAAACGGGTGAATTAATATCCCATATTTTGTTTGAAAGTTTAAGCTTTTCCTTAGTTTTTGTTTCATTTAAAAATATACTTTAATTTGAAAAAATTATGTTATTTATAATTACATATATAAAAAAATAATATATTCTATTTTCCTAAATTATATTTAATAGTTTCATGGATTTGGGAATCAAACCTAGACTTTTCCTGATCGTACTACCTTTCTTTGGAGTCAAAACTTCTTGTCAAGTTATATTGCGATTTATTTGGCACCTCTCAAAGTATCTTCCTCAAACTTTAAATTGAATTAATAATTAGAATGGTTTTATAAAATATGAACCTATTATATTGTAGTTATAGAATTTAAAAGCTGATATAGTTTTATCTTTTCCAAGGTCAATTTTGAGTGTATGATTTTCTCCTTTGTTTAAGGGGATCAGCCACATATTATGATATTATGATCATCCATTGTGTTTTTGATGATGTTTATCAATTTATCCAGCTTTGTGTAATCTGAGACATGACTTTAAATATACTTCATGTCTCTAACATTAGCATCCAGCATTTATTTTGCTAGAATCATTGCAATTCCGTTTTCATCCCAAATTTCTATGACTATGAGGCCAGAATAGAATAAATCTCCCCATTTCTCCAAAATGTTTATTTCTATCACTCTTCTTATAATAGATTGACTATGGCCTGCCTTCACTCTAACATAAGCTGACAATTCATTAATAATATATTTTTAATATTTTTGATGCTTAGAATCGAATCTTTCTCTTAGTGAGGATAATTTTTTTTTGTTTCTTTATGAACACCAGTTATAATTGCAGATGTTGAAGGTCTTTCATCGAATATTGAAGTTGAGTTTTATTGCTTAAGCTATCAATAAAAAAAAGATATTGATAAAATCTATATTTAGATTTCCTAAATCTCTCTCTTGCTTAACTTCTTAGTTGCAGTCATGGGTCTCTCGTCATTGAAATTTGGAACTTCTTGTAAAATTCCTTGAGTATTTTCCATGTCACTCTTGATAACTTGCTAGTTGATCCAATCGTTTTTATCAATTCTTTACAAAATAGTGTCATTATTAGAGAATAAAATGATTTCACAGCAGTTCTCTGGGTCATTCACGTTTCCTGGAGCTTTCTAAATTTCTGCTCTGAATATCATTGTAAAGTCCAGTTGAAATTCAATAAGCCTTGCTCCTCTGTAAGAGTGAATTCTACTTTTATTATAGTTACAGATTCTTATCATGGATATTTTCTCTTTACAACCAAGATCTATTGAGAAAGTATGATCTTCACCAGCTGTAAAGGGAGTGACCTAAACATGGCAGTCGTCTGTTGTTAAATGATGGTCAGCCACTAATTTATCAACAGTTCTAGGATCCCCACCATATCCTTACAATATATTAATATCTGGTGTATAGGATGAGATCTAATGAGGCTGTATTTTCAAAGGTGTTACTTCTATGTTTAAGATTTTGATTCCACCCAAGCATACATAGTTCATATCACCCCAAGTCTATAGGATATTAAACTCAAGCTTGAACCACTTGGTAAATTTGGAATCATAAAAGGCTTTGAAAAATCCATGAGCTTATCTTTGTAAGTTTTGGCAGGGTGGTATAGTTGTATGTACTGATCTCTTCTGGTAAAAGAGAATTCTTTTTAGAATAATAGCTTGATTAACCCAAATTTCCTGCGAATTATAAGTGATGTACGGGGTCTGAAATTTGTTAAATAATTTTATTTTGGTAGTTACTTGACTTCAAATCATTATTTAAGATTTAGTCTAAATAATCAGCTCCATCATCTTTTTATAGTTTTCTTGTATAGCTCTTAATATTTGATGATTCTTTTTCTGGGAAGGGATTTTTCACTTCTACATGATTTTTGTGTGAATGCTTAATGCCTGATAGCTATAACTATAAAAAAACTTAATATTATAACTTTTGAAGTATGCTACTATAGTTACTTTTTCCAGGTGATACATCCCATTATTTTCTAGCAATTTTCTACTACTCCTATCTTTTACTATCTTCATCGTTAAAGTTCATAAGTCTACCTCTATTTGTGGCTTTGAAAAATTCTAAATTATCAAGAGACTTTTCAACAACTAGATTCTTATTTTTATTCATATTAGTCATAACTTGATTAACTTTGCTGACAGCCTTTTAAATGGCATCAGAGGTCTGTTACACAGCATACTCAATATTAGCACCAAATAAGTTTTGTTTAAGTGCTTAAAATGGTTAATTCCATTAATTATTTGCATTTCTAAATTATTGATCTGCATGCAGTATTGTAGGAATACATTCGAAATTGGAAAATTAATTATAATTAAATTAAATTCAAATCAAATCAAAATCTTGGCAGTTAAAGTTGGTAAATTTAAACGATATTGGGCTCATTCGATAGAGAATTCAAAAATTAGCTGGACTTTATTATTGGCGGTTCTATTTTATCGCATCCCTAGAGCGAGATAACTTTAGTTTAATGTGAGGGAATATTTTATTGAATTTAGAAGTGTTTGATTATAGTCGTGTTATCTCGCTTTAGGAATGCGATAAAATAGTACAGCTAATAATAAAGTCCAGCTAATTTTTGAATTCTCTATCGAATGAGCCCAATATCGTTTAAATTGGAAAACTTTAACTGCCAAGATTTTGAATTAATATTTATTTAACTATAATTAATTTTCAAATTTCGAATGTATTCCTACAATATTCTTATCAATTTACTATTTACTTCTAGTGGATTAAATTAGTGATGCTTAACCAACATTTGGCTTTATTTAAGCAGTAGAAGAATAAAGCTAATTTCCTCTTAAAGGATGTGGCCTTGTAGAGCCAACAGCACTCTATAATTAAGATTTCTGATGAGATTATCCTGAGTTTTCTGAAGTATAGTCTGAAACTACTGGTTGGTTGAATTGATATTTATCCAAAAAATCAATGTGTTAAATAGCTAACTCTCTGGCTTATCTCTGGGTCTCTGATTAGATTGAGCCTAGCTTGATTGGTATTTATTAATTAATTCTCTAAGTTTATTGACTACCAGACATCCAAATAGGTCCATCTGCACTTCCCTGAGATTTATAATTCTTATTTTGCTGCTAAAATTGAGCTTCTGATTCATAATTCTTCATAAATTCATCTTGATCATCATGCATCAAATCATTTTATTTGATCATATCCTAGCTTTCCTATTCTTCATAAACTTCTTAGATTGCTTCCTAAATGATTAGTTTGGGTTAAATTTCTCTCGGAAAATTTATGCCTTCTTCTCAATGAATGTAGCGTAAAACTATTTAATACTTTTTGTGCAGTCAAATGCAGATTTATTGTAATTTCATATTTTCAAGCCGCCAATCTCTTACTTTTTATCAATTTGTAAAACAAGCTCAAGTTGTTAAGGATGTAAGGGTAAATATCATATCCACATCTGCTTCTCTTTATTAGTGAGTTTGAATTCATCGAATAATATTGATATTGGTATTTTAGGTCCTTATCACAAATTTTTAGGGATAATATGTGCTAGTGCAAGAACTATTTTCTTAGGATTTTAATCAAATAACTCAATTTCTGTGAGTCCACTTAAGTGAGGGCTACCGTAAGTCTTAACAACTCTCAATATATTTTTCTTTTTATCAAGGTTAGTAAAGATTGAGGATTGATTCACATTAACTTTCTATGGACTCAAGAAATTAAAATCAAGATTCTTAACTTGTGATTGGATTGCTTTTGTTACTATTGTTAAGGCTCAGACTTCTTAGAACTTTGAGATATTTAACTTGAACCTAGGGCATAAATATTTTCTAAGATTTCTATAAATTTATCTTTCTACCAATCATCTAGTATTTCAATCCTCTATAATATAATATTAATGCCTAGTGCCCTCTGAGGCCTTTGATAATCCTAAGTTTCACTTTAGTTTTAATCAGTAAATTATTACGCTTCCTTATTTTTAACTTAGTTTTGTGAATTATAAGCTTCCACTTGTTTTGGAATATTTTGAAAAAAAGGCCTTTTAAATGGATCTGAATTAACAGGCTATTTCATGTTATCATTCGGCCGCTTTGGCGTTTCTTATATCTATGAATTAAATTGCAAAGATTATTAGTTATTTCCATAAATAGAGTGAATGCCGCCACCTAGAGGTTTGGATTCAAATTTGCCTGGCTGAGAATAATTTAAATATATGGATCAGGTATTACTTGGGTTCTTTAAGTTTAAATTTTCTATGCTTCTAAGTTATAAACAGCTGATATAGGTCTGTTTTTGTCTCCTCTTGTTGTCTGCAAAGTTTTCAATATGTAGTCTCAGCTATTCTTGTTTAAGTTTTTCTAGTCTTTCTTGCTCTTCTCTTTCCTCTTCCTGACTAATTTCTTTCATCATCAGATCTATTTACTCTTAAAATTCCTCCTAAATTAAAATTTTAAATTTAAAACTTCTCACAAATCATATAAAATACCATTAATTGAATATAGTCTTCATTATCAACTTTAACTTCTCGCTTTGGATTGTATTACTTAGTTAACTCCCCAAAGTTACTCATTGACTATCTTAGTTCGTTTATGTCATTAATAGTAGCAGTTTTCAAGAATTGCTCAATTTCATTCTTCCCATTGTCATCCTCTTCTTGATCTTCGTTTGTTGACCTTCTTTTAGAGTTCTTGGTTTTTCATCTGATATTTTTCGAAGCCTTAATAGTCATTGTCATCTTCTCCATAGTTATCTTGTATTTCACTCAAATCGTTTCTGGTTAATCCCTAGCTCTTACTCTATCTCTAGTTTTGTTGTCATTGTCTCCATTGTCATCATGAAATTTTTATGGGATCTCCTCCTCAAAAGAATCTGAACACTGTTAATTCACCATCATTACTACCTTATTTTGAATTAGAGTCATGAATGGCTTTAGTTGGTTTTCCTACTCCACTTTACCCTCAATGCATCTATCAACCTTATTTCTCCATCGTTTTCTGATTTTAGGGGAATATTGCTAACCAGTAATTGGCATGGGCATGTTTGATTTTTATCTATAGGTGGGCCAAGATCATACTATTTAAAATTAAATTTCATTGATGAACTTACCTGGTTTATGTACTTTTGATCACCCATTGGCTATTGTCCATCACTCTCCCCTGAATTAGGATTCTTCCACATTCTAATACAAATAACTATAAAAAGTCGCTTTATTTACCTCCTAACTTTTTGATTTTTCATTTTCTAGGAGGCTCCAACTCCTATGTTATAATCGTAGCTCTGATCGTTGTTATTATACAACCCTCTAGCCCCTGAATTACCTCTCAATAACTCCTTTCTTCTCTGATTTTGAATTCTCTCCTCGTTTGCTCCATTGGAATTATAAAATTTTATTATACAAACATAGAAATGAATGTTGAAGCCAGCTTCTTTCTCTCTGATTTTGAGTCTCTCTTTGTGCTCTTTAGACTTCTCCATGTCTTTTTTGATTTTATTCTTTTCACTCATTAATCCTATGTATTCTTCGTTTGATTTGTTGTATCCAATATTAATCTTGTCTTTTGCTATATTTCATTATTAATGATAAAATCCATTAAAATTATCATAGATATTGAGATTTGTAGAGTTCAAAGTGAGAGCTGAATTAAAACTTACATTTATGTTATGCATTTTGAATGTCTCTTCGATAAAAAGTATGTAAAAAGAAATGATAAGGCAGCCTCAATATTTGTTCTAGAATATAAAATATTAATAATTTATATTTAAATTAGACACTTGTAATCTTTTTAGATATCTTCAGCTATAATTATACTATTTTAGAAAAGTTAGTAAAAAAGTAGATAAAATCATTATAAAAGAGAGAGTATTTTAATGTAATAATAACCATATTAATAATAATGAAATTGCTAAAAGACAAGCCATTCACATTAAATTAAAAACTTATTAAATAAATTCAAGTAATATCATAATCCATTTTATGGTTTATCAAAGAAATCTAATCAATGAAGATAATTATAGTAAAATTTAGTCACAAGGATTAGATAATATATGGGGTGGCTTATTTATTCTGGGGTATATAGTCTTCGAAGAGATTAAAGCCTACGAACACTTTCATTGACGATTAGTTAATTCTTAATAACTTCTCTTCTCACTATTTTTGTCATCGGTAGTTATAAAAATGTTTGATTAAGTTTAGATTTTACTATTGTATAATATAAATAATAACAAGAAAAGTTCAAACCCAAATAGTTGATTAAGTACGATGCATTAAAGGTAATCTATTTAGTTTTTATTTATCATTTAAATAGAACGAATGGAGGTACGGCGCCTTGACAGTGGTTAAATTCATTAAAATGTGGATGGCATTTCATACTCTAAAAGACACTACTATTTTAGCATCGTAAGATTAAATCAATTCGACTCACGTATAATATCCATATTTTGATAGCTTCTAAATTTAAACTCAAATTCAAATAATGATGGTTTATCTGGATTTTATAAAAACTAATTTGAATCCTAATTTTTTATGAATTTTAGGTTGTTCTTTATGTTTTAAGCTGATGTTTTCTTGATAAATTTGTACAATTTCACACAGTAAGCCTCATCAAGAGAAAACGAAGAAAAAGAGAAGCAGTAAATGCCAATCACACAAATAAAAATTTATTGTCCTATCACTCTAAATAATTGGCTACTTCTTGGAATTGTTATTTAGTGGGGCAGTCAGATTCACTTAGCTCATTATAATAGTCAATGCAACATCCTTAGCTGAGACTGTCAAAATTAGGTATTTTAGAGACCAGAAGATAAACTATCTAAGATGACTTCATTTAACTTTGACGACCCAGAGATCAAACTGAACTTTGCCAAGGCTAAATTAGTGATATCATCTGTTGTAGGTTTGGTTTATGCTATAAATTCAGGATTTATGTGTTTTGTTCGCAAGAGTGATGAGCCTTTTGTCCAAGATAGCTTGAGCAAGTCATTTTTTCTGTTTATCATCTTGGCACTCCTGACACTTTTGAGAGATAAATATGAAAAGCATATTATCGATAAAATACATAAAAAATAGGAGAAATAGAGAAAGTTTAATTTACATTGAAATTTAATTAATAATAACACTAATGATTGATATTCCTATGTTTCAGTGTCTTTATGCAAAACAAACTTTCAGCTTTTCATTTTTTTTTTGCACATCCTATTCTTGACTTGCTATATTTACTTCTTCTGGGAAGATATAAAGTAAATAATTGGATTTGACATAAACTCTTCGGTAAAATCTTAACTCAATAAAGATAAGTTATTCTACGATTTTATGATAACTTGCTTTAAGAATAATGATTCAAGTAAAAGTGCAATATTTTTCCTCATCAATTTAATTTTTATGTTAGTGGAGCTTGTATACGGGTACATTTCAAAACAGTTTAAGTTTGATAACTGATTCCTTTTACATGTTATTTGACTGTATGGCTTTATTTATTGGTCTATGCTCTTCATACATTTCAAAGATGGGAGTTGATATAAAGTACATTTATGGATATGGAAGAGTTGAGATTTTTGAGTGGGCTCTTAATGGTATATTTTTGGTATTTATGGCTTTCAATGTATTCTGCGAGAGTATTGACAGAATTTACGAACCTAAGATGATTGAAACTGACGGTCTACTCACTGTATCTACTCTTTGTTTCTGTGTTAATTTCGTAGGTTTTTTTTTCTTTCCACCACGATCACGGGCATGATCTCGGACATGGACACGACCACGATCATGAGAATGAAAATACGTACGGTCTGTTCTTGAATGTTTTGGCTGACACGTTTGGAAGTGTTGGAGTTATTTTCTCAAACATCCTCGTATAATACTACTAGATACATGTTGCGAATCCAATTTGTAGCTTTATCATTTGATTGATGATATTTGCGAGTGGTTTTCCATTTATTCAAATGACTGCCAGTAACTTGATTCTGAAAACTCCTCAAGCAATTAAAAAGAAAAGAGCAAAAGTTGAAGAAATGATTTCTATACTTGAAAAGGTTAAGAAAGTAAGAGAGCTGCTAATATGGGAGATGGCTAAAAGTTTATATTATTTTTAGTTAATTCGTTTTTTAAAGAAATATGTGGCAACAGTTCACAATCTTGTGACCTAAAATGCAAATAGATCTATGATTCACGATGAAGTCTCCACAATTTTGAGAGAAATAAAATGTAAAGAAGATATAACTTTATAGATGACAGGGCCAAATGTTCCTCTCATACATAGCCACTCACCTAATCATAGACATGAGACTCACACGGAAGATGGCATACACTCCCACTCTTCCACTAGAAGTCATGACCACGTCCACGAAGTGCATCTCCACAGTACAACTAAAACTGAAAATCAATACTCTCATAAAACTCATAATTACTCAAAGCACCAGGAAAATACACCAGTTCATCTACATTAAGATGATTAAGAAGATCAGCTTGAGTATGAACATCGCAATCATTCTAGTTTGACAGAAGAGCACAAAATAGAGCAATACTTGACCACTTTAAATTTTGTTGATGAAAGTGATGACTCTAAGCCTTTAAAAGAAAAAGCAAAAGCTTAAATTAAAGAATAAGTTAGCAATCAGTAAAGTAAGAAACAGAAGAAAAATAGAAACAAAAACAAAGGTAAAAATGAAGATTAAGATTATAAATATAGCATGACTGTAATTGAGTAGCTCTGTCTTAATAAAAACTCTGATCATACTAAATGATTTATATAATAAATTTACTTACTTTATAATAATACTTGCTATTTATTTCTCTAAAAGTCTAATCTAATAAAGAGATTGTTTGTAAATTCTTAGTGGAAAAATATAAAAATACACATTTTTACGTTTTTCACATTAACCCGAACCCTTCAGAACTAATTGCTAACAATAGTTTTATTTTAGCTTTTCCTTGTCAGGATATTCTGGGATAAGAAAATGATTGAAGCAAGTGTGAGCACTAGGTAATCTTTCGCTGTCCTCAACTTGCCTTCCAAAATAGATTTTGACACTGCCTAGCCCTAGAATAGGAGCTCTGTCACTTCCTATTCAAAAAGCAAGGAATCTTTTTTATTCATCGACGGTCAATTCATGAACTATTTCAGAGCCATTTACATTGAGGACTTTCTGCAGTGTTGCTATCAACATAAACATATATAATATTGTACAAACACCCAAATATTTATATTTAATTTACCTGCATGACTTTTGAAGAGCAAAAAAATCTAGTTTCTTTGATCCACAGATTAATTAATCGAGTTCTTCTGGCTTGAAAAGTAGAGTCATCAAATCTTCATCACATACTCTATAAAATCCTTTCCTGAAGGATCTAAGTTATCCTTCGCATTTCTTATTGAAGATGTAATTAATTTTAAGTTGAACATATTCGTATCTGTTCTCTTCAGTTACCATAATATCTTAACCACCAGGTTTTAATTCATTCTCAAATTGCTCGCCATATATTTATTCTTGGACTACAAAATTTAAGCCTAAAGCTTCTTCAAGGCTAATATTTTGATTATTAAATTCCAAAATAAAATCAAAACTCTAAGCGATCTCAGGTTGCCATTCTTTCAAATCATCGAAAGTGATATATTAAAAGAGAAGCTACTTGTAAGCTGCCATAGGGAAAGGCAAGTCTAGAATGACATTATTGTAGATAGCAAGTCCCATTAAAATGATTGTAGATTGCAAGTCCCATTAAAATGTTTACCAATTCGAAGTTTACGTTGGCTTCCATAGAATGCCCATTAAACCAATATAGTATTTCATTTTCATTGTAATTGAACATTGCATAATTGGAATCGAAAATACTCTTGTTTAAAAATTAGAAAAACTCCTTTTTAACACTTCCTTCATAGATGCCTGGTTCAACTGTAAACATGATTCTTAATGGTTTTTTGAAATTCAAACCAGGATTTACAATTTTGTTGAGAGTATCTTCTAAAATATTTTCTCTTCTTACTTCGATGATCAAGTATAGAGAAGCCATTCCAGGGATTCTCAATAGATCCATAATATTCTCTCTCTGTTATTGCTCTTAGTTGATCTTATTTTAAATCTTAACCATCTCACTTTTGTTAGCAGAATCAATAATCCAGGGAAAGTTGCAAATTGTGAAAACTCTGTGCTTTTCATATTGTTACCTGTTTTGTCTAAATTTCTCTGTTTATTAAATCCATATAATAATGCGATCTTTAAAACTTATCTCCTTGTTCACTGTGTCATTATAAAATTCTTAATAATTCACTTTATTTAATAGGGTTCCTTTATTTTTGGTATCATTAAAGATATCGGTAAATCTTTTGCAGTCCTCAATCATTCTTGGAGAAATATACCGCTAGTAATTGAGATCGTGAAATAACTTTGATAATTTTAGTGTATGAGAGTTAATCTCGCATTGAAATGTTATGAATGACAAACTCCTCAAAGATCTAGGATTCCTTCCTGAATTTTTGAACTGATAGCACCACTGTAGAAATATAACCTTCGAAGAGATTTTTCCACTCCCAAGATAACTTATCACTAACTAGGAACATCAGAGTAGATCTGTATACCACAGGGCTTTCTCTATTTTTGGATTTTGAGAGTATTCATGCTATAGAAGCTGAGTTAGTGTCTCAAAAGCTTTAATTAATTCTTCCTCGCTTTCAAATGTCTTTTCTAACCTTTTAAATAGTTTCTCAACTCCATCGTAATCAACCTCATAATAAACGATAGGATTTTTTTTAGTGATAATGGGTTGCTGGATCAGAAAATGCACTTAATCTTCCATTTGTACATCATCATATTTTGGCACAACGAATGACGAAGTAAATTCATATCCGTCTTCAATGAACTCTTTTAGTGTTTATCTATTTAAATATGTTATAATAGAAATTGATTCTGAGCAAATCAATTTGGAGGGATCTTTGGAATTCCTTGCATTTTCCAATAAAAAAATCAATCTATCTTTGTCATTTGAAAATTTTTGAATTTTTGTTTCTAGAATATTCTGTTAGACTTCGTAAATAAATAATATTATTAGAAGATCATGATAAAATATTTGGTTGAAAAATTTCTTATCAGAACTTTTGCAATACCTCTCGAAGAAAGAATTGTTACTGAGCATATATTTAAACTTACCAAATTTGTTCTTAATGCAGAATTTATTGAAGCATATTTCTTTCTAGCATCCATTTTATATCAAGAGAATGAGATTTTTAGCGATCTTAATTTGATTTTCTATGTTTTCTTGTTGCTATCTTTGCTGCACTTCCTCATCTACTAGCTTCGTTTGAATAGGCACTGACTCTTAGTTTAGTTAATCTTTATTGCCTGGATCAATCATCATCTGATCTTCATGTTAGTTATTTAACTGTTTCGCTTGAATACCAACCCCTTAATTCATTGGTTGCTAGTTATTTTAGTCTTATTGATGTTGGGTCTTCTCATTAAAAGGCAAGTCATGCTGGGAATTACTTGCATGCTGTGATTGTTCATCTACATTCATTTGCTCACTATTTCTGTAAGAAAGATATTAGAATTTGTAATAAATCAATGATTTTACTTAATGACAAGACTTTAAAGTTGTGTTTATTAATTTATATGATAAATTACTATACAAATTTACAAAACACTAACTGATCTTGCTGATTATTTTGATTTCTGTTGTTTGATTCCATTTCATGTGTTGACAAAATTAGCTTTTAATCAACTTTTAAAAAATATTTAGTAATTGTTATTATATTTACGATTTTGGGGTTATAATTTGATTGTTAAATAAAAAAAACTTTATATAGAGCATATTAATTGTCTTAAAAATAAATTATATTTTTTCTTAGATACTAATAAATTTCATTTTTATTAAATATATTTCTTGAATTATAATTATATTATATCTTTTTATTAAAATAATATTGAAAATGATTTTTTATCTATAAAGTTAATTTTACTTATTTAATTTATTAATTTTCAATATAATTTCTATGACTATATTATTAAATTGATTGATAAGTTGTTCTAATATTTGAATTTATTATCTCTAATTTATTCCCAACATTAATAAATCCTAATTATTTATAACCTCTTCATATTAAAATGATGATCGCTACTATCATGAAGACATTGACAGACTACCCCATATACTTCGGGTAGAGTCATCTTTATTGATTTCTCTTCTGCAATTTTCCTTAAGAGAGATGAGGAAGTGCTCAAAGAACCAACTCAAATCTAGTAGTTTAAGCAGAAGCAATAAAAATATTACATCAATTTATTCCTTTATTACAAGGGGTATTTCCATATAAATTCTGTACTTTTTATATATATATATATATATATATATATTAGCAATAACAACCATCTAATGATAGAAAGTAGGAGGACAAGAAGAAACCCCAACAAAAAGATAGCCAAAAGACTCAACAATAACAACAACAAAAGAAAGAGCAACTGCAACAACTATAGAAAGCTTAAGAGCAGTAGAAATTGAAGGAATAACAAGAGAAGCAGCTTAAAGAGCAGTAAGAAAAGCAACAAAAGGAGAAAGATATGCAGTAAGCACAGTCTTAGAAAGCTAAGAAGCGAGCCAATCAACAAGCCACTGCTAAGGCTGAACTTGCCAAGATTCAGCAACAAAATTTGAAGAACAATGATAACGACGGTTTCTAACAGGTCCAAGACAAGTCAGCTAAGAATAAGAATGCACAGAAGCAACAACCACCTAAATAAGAGCAGAAGGGACCAGTGGAGGAGATAAAGGTACAAGCACCAAAGTAGCAAGAATAGGTTAAACCCCAAAAGCAAGAACATCCAGCCCAATAGACTTTGTAACATACTACAGAGGAAAAGGTCGCTACTAAAGCATCAAAGAACAAAAACAAGTATGTTGCAGCCAAAGACTAAAGCCAAATTCAATTATCAATCGTTATCGTTAACAAAGATGAGGGAGAACTTACCAACAGAAAGAAGGGTGGGGAAGTACTTGAGCAGTCAAATGCTAAATTTGAGGATGACAATGGATGATTTGTTGTATCTAATGAGCATAAAACCAAGAATGAATGATTATATCAAATAAAATGAATGTGTTTGATTTTGACACGTTCTTGATTTGAACACAATATTGAAAAGACATTTTAATTACTTTCTAATCAATATATATTTTAATGATCTATACAATGAGATAGATATTAAATATAAATATTTATACTAAAATACCAAATCCTGAGTAATATGATTAATAATAATTAATTAAAGTTGAAATAATACAAACTGATGAAATTAAAGTGATTATAATTACTATTAGGTTTGGTGATCGTGATAATGCTGATACTGAGGGGTTTGTTGATTTTGTTGTCTATGCTGACTTCTCTCATTGTGTAGTTGTTAAATATGCATAGCTTCCTGCTATTTCTTAGCTTATTGGTTTCTAAACTGTGCACTGTACGATTTAGTAATTATTTAAATAATCTAATGATGGATTCTAAAAATCAATAATTGATAATTATTTTAAATAGTTATCTTAAAATATTTAAAAACTAACGACTTTATCTTAATTATAATTTGAAGAAGATTATAGTTAAATATGAATTTTATTTTTCAATATATTCTTATCACTATATCCAATAATAATTCTTTGAATAAAATTGTTTATACTTTAATAAAAAAGAATGATTTATCTTTGAACTAAAAATGCATTTACTTAAACTCCTTTTCACAAACATAACTAATATTATAATTTAAATATGCATTTATCAATATTCCTGATAATTAATTATACACCGGAAATTATAGGTAATTTCGTTAATTAGTTTAGCTTGTTCTACATTTTCTTCAATTACTAGTAAAGTTTTGAGTATCTCTTCATTTATTCGGTGTGAGTGTACTAATCAAATTAATTGCTTCATCTGTAATGACTTGCATTAATTCTTTCAGTCGGTCGAATGTCTCTGGAGATTTCTGAGCTCTTTCATATTAAACGTCGTAATGTCTCATTAGATCCTTAAACTTCTTGTAGTAGTAGATTAACTTTTCAAAGACATTAAGTGAAAGTTTTCTTTTCACAGTCTCAATATCGTTTTGAAGATTAAGAAGCTTAATGCTTTCATTCATAATGGCAAGAATTTTATCATAATTTTTCCTGAAATCTTCACTTGAGGTTCTTTCTATTTTAACTTGTATGATGTTATACTTAGCTTAGATTTAAGAAAGTTAGGCTTGAAAAGTGTCTAAAATTGAAGAATATTCTTGCACAGTATACACTTCCTATCTCTGAATATTTCTGTTGTTAAAATTTGTTGCTCTAGCTTTGTTAAATCCTTTTAATCCTTTAGGAATTAATGCTGCTACTCTGCTGCCATTTACTCATCCTCTTTCATGTCAATATTAAGCTTGACATGATTGCTTTGAATTAAGCGGCTTGAGTTTTGATTATACTTATTGATGTTTTTCTATCTTAAATCTCACTCTCAAGGTTTTTTTGCTTTTGAAAATTTATGTCAGAGTTTATAGTTTCCATGATTTGATTCTAGTTATCAAGCTCTTTATAATATTAAAAAATTCCATAACTTTGATTGCTGATTTGAAGATTCTCTGTGTTCTGGTGAAGTTAACATCAATTTGAGCTTTCTACTTCATGTCTTCTTATTTAACTTGCCTATGCAGTAAGAGATTAGGATTATGAATGTAAAGATCTTTGTAATTCTTTGTGTCTGTCTAAAAAATTATATAAATATTGGATTATTCCCACAAAATATTTCAGTTTTGTAATGAAAATTTTTCTTAAAGAACTCATCGCAAAAATCACTCTCTAAACATCAAAGAAGTACTCTAGCTTCATAAGATAATCAAGGTCTGGAAATTCTATTAGCAAACGTTTGAAATCACTCTCTTCAAGTCTGAACTAAGTTTTTTGTGTGACCATATTCATTCTTGGCATCAATAAGAATGGATAATTTGAAATACCTGCCAGTACTACATTCTCTGCAGACACATCCTTCATAACTACATCTTAGTAAGAGCCATTTTGATTTGCATCATATTATTTGGCTTCACAAAACTCAGTTTCATTAATAATATTTTTGTTATCATCAACAAGTTCAACATTGGCTCCATAAGTGGGTCCATAACAATATTTTGTAGAAAAGCATAAAAAATGATGCCAATCATATTGATTGTTGTATAGAAAATTGGCGAGAGTATAAAACATGAATGAAATCATTTAGAGAAAAAGTGCTCCATTGGAGCTCTTTATTTTAAAGCGTTCTAACCTTCTGCCCCTTGCCCCGTGCCCCCCCTTCTAAACTTCTGCACCTTGAAAAGTGCTCACAAGTAATTGGCTCCATCAGTGGGTCCATAACAATATTTTGTAGAAAAGCATAAAGATGATACCAATCATATTGATTGTTGTATAGAAATATGGCGAGAGTATAAAACATGAATGAAATCATTTAGAGAAATAGTGCTCCATTGGAGCTCTTTATTTTAAAGCGTTCTAAACTTCTGCACCTTGAAAAGTGCTCACAAGTAATTGGCTCCATCAGTGGGTCCATAACAATATTTTGTAATAAAGCATAAAAAATGATGCCAATAATATTGATTTTTGTATAGAAAATTGGCGAGAGTATAAAACATGAATGAAATCTTTTAGAGAAAAAGTGCTCCATTGGAGCTCTTTATTTTAAAGCGTTCTAAACTTCTGCACCTTGAAAAGTGCTCACAAGTCACTTGCTCCATCAGTGGGTCCATAACAATATTTTGTAGAAAAACGTAAAAGATGATGCCAATCATTTTGATTATTGTATAGAAAATTGGCGAGAGTATAAAACATGAATGAAATCATTTAGAGAAAAAGTGCTCCATTGGAGCTCTTTATTTTAAAGCGTTCTAAACTTCTGCACCTCGAAAAGTGCTCACAAGTCACTGGCTCCATCAGTGGCGTCCATAATCAATATTTTGTAGAAAAGCATAAAAAATGATGCCAATCATATTGATTGTTGTATAGAAAATTGGCGAGAGTATTAAACATGAATGAAATCATTTAGAGAATAAGTGCTCCATTGGAGCTCTTTATTTAAAAGCGTTCTAAACTTCTGCACCTCGAAAAGTGCTCACAAGTCACTGGCTCCATCAGTGGGTCCATAACAATATTTTGTAGAAAAGCTTAAAAGATGATGCCGATCATATTGATTGTTGTATAGAAAATTGGCGAGAGTATAAAACATGAATGAAATCATTTAGAGAACAATTGCTCCATTGGAGCTCTTTATTTTAAAGCGTTCTAAACTTCTGCACCTTGAAAAGTGCTCACAAGTCACTTGCTCCATCATTGGGTCCATAACAATATTTTGAAGAAAAGCTTAAAAGATGATGCCAATCATATTGATTGTTGTATAGAAAATTGGCGAGAGTATAAAACATGAATGAAATCATTTAGAGAAAAAGTGCTCCATTGGAGCTCTTTATTTTAAAGCGTTCTAAACTTCTGCACCTTGAAAAGTGCTCACAAGTCACTTGCTCCATCATTGGGTCCATAACAATATTTTGAAGAAAAGCTTAAAAGATGATGCCAATCATATTGATTGTTGTATAGAAAATTGGCGAGAGTATAAAACATGAATGAAATCATTTAGAGAAAAAGTGCTCCATTGGAG
>ARYC01009224.1:0-16544 GCA_000711775.1 Oxytricha trifallax | reverse complement strand
ATGAAAGGAGCAACTTGAATAACGAGAGGCTTCGTGCAGTCTTCAGAATGTTCGACAAGGACGGCAGTGGCTTCATCTCATCTGAGGAAATCAAGGAAATTCTTGGCTGTGGGAAGACTGTCTGAGAGGAAACTGTCAATGAGATTATTAAGCAAGTCAAATTATGGGAGGCAGTCAGAGGTCATTCGAAGAATTCTCACACATGATGAAGAGATTTATCCAGCTGATTATTTTGCATAGTAATTGACATAATTCATTAAATTTACATTTTTCAATCATCCTAATTTTCACAATCTTTTATTTAAATATAATTTCATTTTAATAAATAAGTACGAGATTATAAAATTTAAATGCCTTAGATAAAATAAGGAATAATGTGATACTTTTTCTAGAAATATAGAAGGAAGTAAATTATATAATTTTTTCATTTATGTATTGAGAAGTGAAGTGATAAATACTAAAGTTTATCATAACAGTTAAAGTAAATTTATACTAATTGTTCTCAAAATAAGCAATAAATTATGCTATAAAAGAATTTAAGCTCCAATGCTTAAAGGAATTTAGAATCTATAAATTAAGTCTGAAATTAGTTTCACTTTTGAAAAATTTTCACAAATTTATCCTTGATTAGTAAAAGTAAAATAAAATCTTGATTTATAATAGATTTATAAACTTTTTCTGGAGGCCAAATGAAAAATCAAAAAAAGCAAAATAGCAAAAAATATGATTGATTGATTAACGACAGAGAATGATGAATAAACTGATGAATCTAAGTAGGATAACATTAGAAATTAAAAGAGTTTGATTTGATTATATAAGATGATTTTTTAAAGATTTAAATTCGGTATTTCTACAATAAAATTTAACAAATAGTGCAAAATATGTTTCTCTCAAACAGATACTATATTTTATTCAGAAATTACTTTTATTGAAAGCTAGTAAAATATTGAATTAAAAATTTTACTAATAAGAATATAACATTAATTGATCAAATTAATATGTTTAAATTATTTTAGACAATAAATTATATAAAATAAGATTATAAAAGTTTTAGAAATAAATAATTTAATTTTATCAAGATTTATCATTATATACAATTTAGTATTCAAATAATTTAATAGTTTATACAATTTAAACTAATATAGAACATAATTAAATTTTAATTAACGAAAATCATAAAAATTAATCCATTATTTTATTAGTTTATGGAAATTACGTGAATGGAATTGATATACTGATTTAGTTCGGAAGATTTTTGCTTTATTAAAATTAAATTTACACTAAATTGCTCCATATTATTGAATAATTTCAAAATGTCTAATGATTAAAATTAATATTAGAAAACAAAAGAAGAACTACCAAGAAAACTAAATGTTAATTTCATTTACTCCGAAAAAGCTAAGAGCCTAAAAATGAAAGAGTGAGTGAAGAGAATTATAAGAGAAATATAGTAAGTTACGATTGAATGTGAAGCAGGAAAATTGATTTATTATTATGAAATAAAAATTTGAAAAACATTAAGTAAATCTAAATTTATGTTATTTATTAGTAGATATATTAATATCATATTTATTAAACATTTAATTTGTATTCAAGCAAATTTTTTGATGATTTTTTTAGGGAATATTTTCGAATGAAGTACATATAACCTAAAGATGATATTTGAGTACCATTGAATAAATATATTTGACAGTTTTTGTTCTATTAAAAGAGGAAATATTGTGATTTTGATGAAGTTTATGAGAGAAACCCATAAAAATGAGACATTTTTAGTAATTAATAGTCTATATAAATAAATAAATAATAGTTTAATATTTTTAGTAGTAATACAATTGTTATAAGAAAATGTTGATAAAGCAAATGCTGCTTGTCACGTTGATTGATATTGAAAAATAATTAAACTTCATAGCATTATATCCTCTGACTCGATATAGAGAGTAGCCTTAATTATAAGATTTTGAATAATATATAATTACGATAATAGGAATTATATTAAGAATGTAGAATTAAAAATATTTACAAATATTAAATTAATTATAAAATTAAAGCAAATTATTGCTTATCAATAATATGAGAAGAAAATTACATATGGAGGATAAAATAGTTGTATATTTATTTATATTTTATACTTAAATTTATTAAATTTGAACTCTATCAATTATTTGTTATCCAGATAATTTGAACTATTAACCCACTAAGTTCTTAAGAATAAAATATTCTCTAAAATTATTTTATCTATCTTGACAGCGTATGGTTTTTAATGTAGAATTATCTATCATAGTCTTAGATTTGGAATAAAATAAAAAATTATTCATAATACATTAAAAGAATTTAAAGGGTATTTTGCAATATGAATTATGTAAATCAAACATACTATCATTAATTTCTAGTTATATAAAATCAATTTTTATCTTATGATAAAAAAACAAGCATAATATATAACAAAAGATAATTAATTTTAATGAAGATATATAGACTTATTCGTGAGAGATAGAATAATAAAAAAAGTACTAATTAAATAAAAAGTGAATTAAATAGATCCTAGTTAGTAATATACAATAGCAGAGAGATCGCACATCTAAGTTTATATATTTTAATTTATAAATAAACTTATATTGAGATATAATTATTTTGTAGTTATTTAATAAATTAAAAGTTAAAATTTTAAACTTTGATAAAGAAATGATTATGGTAAAGAGATAATGATCATGTAGAAGGAGTAAGATGTTTGATATTAATCATTTGCTTCTTTTTAGATTAAAATTGTAATATATTAATCAATAAAAAGCTAATAATTATCGTAGTTAGGAAAATTATAAAAACCAAAAAACAAAATACGAAAGAAAAGAGAAATGTACAATTTAAGAATGTAAAAAAGAAATATCATTTAGAAAAGAGGAAAACTGAGACTCCTTACTTATCAAATGATGAATGAAGAAAACTTAATAAATGATTAAATATAATAAAACAAATAATTATGATATTTACTTAAAAATAATAATAAATTCTTCGAAAGTTATCTTATAAATGAACTTGTCTTATATTTATCACCATATTATATTTATTTTAAGCTATTCATAGCTTGTCCCATTTTAATATAAAAATTCTCTAACCTTTCAAAACTGAGAAGCATACCTATTGCTAAAATATAAATCTTTTGATATGTATTATTATTTTTATCATAAAGATTGTTAAATACCAAGAGCTTGACATCAGCCATTTATAAATACTAAAACTTATTATTGTTATTTATTAGTAACAACTTATCAATTTCTAATTATTTTTTGTGAATAGTTATAGCTAATAAAGATCGCATCAAATAATAAATAGAAAGAATAAAACGGTAATAAGCTTTAAAATAAAACTCTTAAGCTTGATATAATTAAGATATGCGATATAAGGAATAAAATACAAAAAATAAAGTTGAATATAAATTAAATAGAATGACCTATCTCTTTAAATATTTTCAAGAACCTAGAAAACTCTCAAAGACTATTAAAAATAAAATTGAATGTTCTGTTGACATAACAAAATACAATTGAAAATGCTTAATGAATACTTGTATCGAAAATTTGTAAAATTTCTAGGTAATTGTATCCTTAATACCTGAAAAGTATGCAAATTTATTATAATGTTAAATTTAATGAATCATATTTATGATGGGGTTGCCAGGTAAAATATTTATAAAAATCTAAAGGTAATATCATATTATTTTATAATATAAAATCATTAATCCAAAATAAATAGTTCTGCTCAAGATTAAGTTTTTTAATGAAGCTATCCAACATCACTTTAAATAATAGGTTTGTACAACTTAATAATTCATTCATAAAGTATTTTATATGAAAATTAACATATAGTTTAAAACATTAATAAATAATAGATATAAGAATATATCATCACTAAAGAAGAAAATTTCATCATAAAATGTTTACTTTAATTCTTTCTTTTTTTTTTATTAAGAAAAGTATATACAATTTATTAATAAAAAAATTGTATAATTAAAAATAATATCTTAATTATTAAACTTAGTCTTAATTATTTAAAGGATAAGATTAGTTCTTTACTTAAAAAGAATATAATATTCTAAAAAACTATAAATTTGAATCAACAAATTGTTTCCATGAATTTATAGATGGTTGATAAAATTAGTTTTTATAAATAATTTTATAATGATTTAGCCAAATTAATGAAAATATCTTGGATGTACTATTGCTAAAATATATAGAAAAATACTTAATAAATACTTAAAAACTTATTTAAATATTTATTTGAAATTTGATAGATAAAAAATGAAATTAAACAAAATTGTGAAATTAATTTTTAAAATTTTTATTTTTGCTTCATATACCCACATATTAATATGAAATATTTTTAGTATAAACTTATAGAATGTCTTTGTAAAATTAATTATAGAAATATTTTGCTTTTAATCTATCTTAAGTTTAATTAATCCATAGAAAAATTATGAATAATTATCAAGTTAGTTCTTATAAATAGTCACCAATCTTTAAAATTAAAAATTTCAACGTCTAAAATAAATTATTTCGCTAAGTATAAATCATTAAATAAATTAACTTTCATACTAGCAAAAATTAATTTGATAAGATTCTATAATAATACAATTAAAAATAAAAACTATTAACAAAATTTAATATAGAAATGGCTGAAGCAGTTAAAATATAATATTTACGATTAGCGGCATTTTAATGATATAAATCAAGTAAATTCAAATAAAATAATTATAGTAATGTTTAAAAATGATTAATTTATTTATAAAACATCATTGTAATTTAAGAAATTCTATATTGATGAAGTTTTACACTTTTTGACTGATTACTATTAAAAACATTTGGTAGCTAACAAATGCATTGCTTAAATATTTAATTTTTCTAGAAAAGTATCTTAAATTTTATAAAATGTAATGCAAAATATATATATGATTTATATCTTTACCAGACTAAATATGAAATACTTAAATCTATTTAATATATTTCATAATATTCAAAGTTTAATATGATTTATTTTTACTTATAATTACAAGCTTACGTATAATTGATTAAGAATTGTACTTGATTATATATAAATTTTAATATAATAAATAGCAATTTTATTAACATATTATACAATATGATATATCAATCTTAAATTTCTTACATAAAAATTAAAATTTCTGCAAATATTCTTTGCAAAAGCATGGTAATACAACTAAAACCATGTCAATTAAAAATGAATATTATTTAAATACTTAATATATTAATTGAAAATTAATTTTAATAAAATGATATCCCTTCTTATAAAACTTTAATCCTCCGTAAGAATAATATTTAATTATAAATCTTAAAAGACATACTTAAAATTATTTAAGGTCGTAAAAATGAATTGAGCATGCCTACAATAGTTTATAAAAATTGTTTAATCTTTACTAATCACATTTTTTATGTTGCTTATGTTTGTATTAGTATAAAATCATTTGTATTTTTTAAAATTAAACTTTTATTTTTAATTTTTACTAATACTCTACTTGCATGCAGGGAATAAAAATCAAGAAGATATAGCAAGCAAAAATTAAAAAAAATAATATTTTAAATCTTTCATCTCCTTCATAAAAATAACTATTAATTTCTTAAAATAATTATAAAAATAAATTTCTTGTTATCTTTATATCATCAATATAAATTAATAATTATATAAAAATATAATAATATAATAAAATTTAAAGAATTGAAAAATCAAAATATATTAACTATAAATATAGGTTAACACTAAGATTAAAAAAAAAGATTCTTATAACATCTTTTATTTTTTTTCTAATTATTTGATAAAAAGATAAGATAGAATGCATAATTCGGATAAAGAAAACAAATCAATAAAGAATTATTTATAATAAAAAAAATATCAAGTATTTATATAAAATATTAATCAATTCAATGTTGAATTTTACGAATATTGAATGATTAAGTGAATCGCATCTGCCGTTGTGGAGAAATTGCAAAAATAAACTTTTCTTGTGCGTAGGAACTTTTTCCTCTCGAGTGAAACAAAATAAGTGGTTGAGTATGCACATTCTTTCACGCAATAGTCTTTATTGTTTTAGTTGGGCATGCAAAACATAATTAGATATAGTATTTCCAATGACGAGAATCACGCAGAAACAATTTTCACTCATTTCCCTTCACTGCCAGCTGAGATTTAGTGAAAACAAACTAAATTTGTTCAAAGGCCTTGCTGAACATCAATCGAATTGCGAGGGACACCTCGTAAAAAACGGGAAAAGTCGATAAGCAGGAAACCAAAGATACAACTCAGGAATGGACGGTGACTGGAGCAGTAGTGATGTGACAAAAGCAGAATAGAAAATATTGAAAAAAATAAAAAATTAATTTTGTATATTTTTGAAATGCAGTTTTACCACTAGTGCAAAAACTAAAAATACCCTAATATGTAAAAACACAAAAATATATTTTGTATACTATTATATAATAGTAATATTATAAAATTAAAAAAGAATTCTAAGAAATGCGGGCTCTACAGAGCCCGCATATAATTATACTAATAACGCGATTATTACGTTAGAGTGATCCAACATTAGGAAAGCACTAAGCTGTGTTTGATTGATGCATGTGAATAATAGAGTGTAAAGGCCTGCCTAGAAGCAATGAATTATGTGAAAAGCTAATGAGGTGAGCAGGAGAAGGAGGCTGGATTGGGGAGTGGTAGTAAAATAATAGTAGTATTACTTCTATATTTATTCGTTGATGGAATTTTTATTTTTCTTTTTTTCAATATGTCAAAATTGCCCATTTTGTCGTTTCTGATTTTGGGAATTGTTTTTTACCCTGGTTGCAAAATGTTTTTAACAGCAGTGCTCTGGAAATGTGAACGAGCCCTGTGAGCGTCTAGGGGTTTCGGGGTCGGCCAGAGTTTTCTCAATGTGGTACACAGGAAATCGGTTGAAATTCCAAATTCTAGCGTCAAAATGCGGTCGAGTGTACTTCTCATGTCACGTAGTACTTTTTCATTTCTTCACTGAACATATTGTATTACTCGTACTCCACTAAATTCAATGTTGAATTTTACGAATATTGAATGATTAAGTGAATCGCATCTGTCGTTGTGGAGAAATTGCATAAATAAACTTTTCTTGTGCGGAGGAACTTTTCCCTCTCGAGTGACACAAAATAAGTGGTTGAGTATGCACATTCTTTCACGCAATAGTCTTTATTGTTTTAGTTGGGCATGCAAAACATAATTAGATATAGTATTTCCAATGACGAGAATCACGCAGAAACAATTTTCACTCATTTCCCTTCACTGCCAGCTGAGATTTAGTGAAAACAAACTAAATTTGTTCAAAGGCCTTGCTGAACATCAATCGAATTGCGAGGGACACCTCGTAAAAAACGGGAAAAGTCGATAAGCAGGAAACCAAAGATACAACTCAGGAATGGACGGTGACTGAGCAGATAGTGATGTGACAAAAGCAGAATAGAAAATATTGAAAAAAATAAAAAATAAATTTCGTATATTTTTGAAATGCAGTTTTACCACTAGTGCAAAAACTAAAAATACCCTAATATGTAAAAACACAAAAATATATTTTGCACACTATTATATAATAGTAATATTATAAAATTAAAAAAGAATTCTAAGAAATGCGGGCTCTACAGAGCCCGCATATAATTATACTAATAACGCGATTATTACGTTAGAGTGATCCAACATTAGGAAAGCACTAAGATGTGTTTGATTGATGCATGTGAATAATAGAGGTAAAGGCCTGCCTAGAAGCAATGAATTATGTGAAAAGCTAATGAGGTGAGCAGGAGAAGGAGGCTGGATTGGGGAGTGGTAGTAAAATAATAGTAGTATTACTTCTAATTATTTGATGGAATTTTTATTTTTATTTTTTCAATATGTCAATATTGCCCATTTTGTCGTTTCTGATTTTGGGAATTGTTTTTTACCCTGGTTGCAAAATGTTTTTAACAGCAGTGCTCTGGAAATGTGAACGAGCGCTATGAGCGTGCTTGGGTTTCGGGGTCGGCCAGAGTTTTCTCAATGTGGTACACAGGAAATCGGTTGAAATTCCAAATTCTAGCGTCAAAATGCGGTCGAGTGTACTTCTCATGTCACGTAGTACTTTTTCATTTCTTCACTGAACATATTGTATTACTCGTACTCCACTAAATTCAATGTTGAATTTTACGAATATTGAATGATTAAGTGAATCGCATCTGTCGTTGTGGAGAAATTGCATAAATAAACTTTTCTTGTGCGGAGGAACTTTTCCCTCTCGAGTGACACAAAATAAGTGGTTGAGTATGCACATTCTTTCACGCAATAGTCTTTATTGTTTTAGTTGGGCATGCAAAACATAATTAGATATAGTATTTCCAATGACGAGAATCACGCAGAAACAATTTTCACTCATTTCCCTTCACTGCCAGCTGAGATTTAGTGAAAACAAACTAAATTTGTTCAAAGGCCTTGCTGAACATCAATCGAATTGCGAGGGACACCTCGTAAAAAACGGGAAAAGTCGATAAGCAGGAAACCAAAGATACAACTCAGGAATGGACGGTGACTGGAGCAGATAGTGATGTGACAAAAGCACAAAAGAAAATATTGAAAAAAATAAAAAATTAATTTTGTATATTTTTGAAATGCAGTTTTACCACTAGTCAAAAATAAAATACCCTAATAACAAAAACTAAATATCCTAATGACAAAAATACAAAATTATATTTTGTATACTATTATAATATAATATTATAAAACAAAAAAAAATTCTAAGAAATGCGGCTTACAGAGCCCGCATATAATTTTATAATAACGCGATTATTACGTAGAGTGATCCACATTAGAAAGCACTAAATGGTTTGATGATGCAGTGAATAATAGAGTGTAAAGGCCTGCCTAGAAGCAATGAATTATGTGAAAAGCTAATGAGGTGAGCAGGAGAAGGAGGCTGGATTGGGGAGTGGTAGTAGAATAATAGTAATATTACTTATAATTAGTTGATGGAATTTTTATTTTTATTTTTTCAATATGTCAAAATTGCCCATTTTGTCGTTTCTGATTTTGGGAATTGGTTTTTACCCTAGTTGCAAAATGTTTTTAACAGCAGTGCTCTGTAAATGTGAACGAGCCCTATGAGCGTCTAGGGTTTCGGGGTCGGCCAGAGTTTTCTCAATGTGGTACACAGGAAATCGGTTGAAATTCCAAATTCTAGCGTCAAAATGCGGTCGAGTGTACTTCTCATGTCACGTAGTACTTTTTCATTTCTTCACTGAACATATTGTATTACTCGTACTCCACTAAATTCAATGTTGAATTTTACGAATATTGAATGATTAAGTGAATCGCATCTGTCGTTGTGGAGAAATTGCATAAATAAACTTTTCTTGTGCGGAGGAACTTTTCCCTCTCGAGTGACACAAAATAAGTGGTTGAGTATGCACATTCTTTCACGCAATAGTCTTTATTGTTTTAGTTGGGCATGCAAAACATAATTAGATATAGTATTTCCAATGACGAGAATCACGCAGAAACAATTTTCACTCATTTCCCTTCACTGCCAGCTGAGATTTAGTGAAAACAAACTAAATTTGTTCAAAGGCCTTGCTGAACATCAATCGAATTGCGAGGGACACCTCGTAAAAAACGGGAAAAGTCGATAAGCAGGAAACCAAAGATACAACTCAGGAATGGACGGTGACTGGAGCAGATAGTGATGTGACAAAAGCACAAAAGAAAATATTGAAAAAAATAAAAAATTAATTTTGTATATTTTTGAAATGCAGTTTTACCACTAGTGCAAAACTAAAAATACCCTAATAGACAAAAACTAAAAATACCCTAATAGACAAAAACACAAAAATATATTTTGTATACTATTATATAATAGTAATATTATAAAACAAAAAAAAAATTCTAAAAAATGCGGGCTCTACAGAGCCCGCATATAATTATACTAATAACGCGATTATTACGTTAGAGTGATCCAACATTAGGAAAGCACTAAGATGTGTTTGATTGATGCATGTGAATAATAGAGTGTAAAGGCCTGCCTAGAAGCAATGAGTTATGTGAAAAGCTAATGAGGTGAGCAGGAGAAGGAGGCTGGATTGGGGAGTGGTAGTAAAATAATAGTAATATTACTTATAATTTGTTGATGGAATTTTTATTTTTCTTTTTTTCAATTTGTCAAAATTGCCCATTTTGTCGTTTCTGATTTTGGGAATTGGTTTTTACCCTAGTTGCAAAATGTTTTTAACAGCAGTGCTCTGTAAATGTGAACGAGCCCTATGAGCGTCTAGGGGTTTCGGGGTCGGCCAGAGTTTTCTCAATGTGGTACACAGGAAATCGGTTGAAATTCCAAATTCTAGCGTCAAAATGCGGTCGAGTGTACTTCTCATGTCACGTAGTACTTTTTCATTTCTTCACTGAACATATTGTATTACTCGTACTCCACTAAATTCAATGTTGAATTTTACGAATATTGAATGATTAAGTGAATCGCATCTGTCGTTGTGGAGAAATTGCATAAATAAACTTTTCTTGTGCGGAGGAACTTTTCCCTCTCGAGTGACACAAAATAAGTGGTTGAGTATGCACATTCTTTCACGCAATAGTCTTTATTGTTTTAGTTGGGCATGCAAAACATAATTAGATATAGTATTTCCAATGACGAGAATCACGCAGAAACAATTTTCACTCATTTCCCTTCACTGCCAGCTGAGATTTAGTGAAAACAAACTAAATTTGTTCAAAGGCCTTGCTGAACATCAATCGAATTGCGAGGGACACCTCGTAAAAAACGGGAAAAGTCGATAAGCAGGAAACCAAAGATACAACTCAGGAATGGACGGTGACTGGAGCAGATAGTGATGTGACAAAAGCACAAAAGAAAATATTGAAAAAAATAAAAAATTAATTTTGTATATTTTTGAAATGCAGTTTACACTAGTGCAAAAACTAGAAAATACCCTAATAGACAAAAACTAAAATACCCTAATAGACAAAACACAAATATATTTGTATACTATTATTAATAGTAATATTATAAAACAAAAAAAAAATTCTAAGAAATGCGGGCTCTACAGAGCCCGCATATAATTATACTAATAACGCGATTATTACGTTAGAGTGATCCAACATTAGGAAAGCACTAAGCTGTGTTTGATTGATGCATGTGAATAATAGAGTGTAAAGGCCTGCCTAGAAGCAATGAATTATGTGAAAAGCTAATGAGGTGAGCAGGAGAAGGAGGCTGGATTGGGGAGTGGTAGTAAAATAATAGTAGTATTACTTCTAATTTGTTTATGGAATTTTTATTTTTATTTTTTCAATATGTCAAAATTGCCCATTTTGTCGTTTCTGATTTTGGGAATTGTTTTTTACCCTGGTTGCAAAATGTTTTTAACAGCAGTGCTCTGTAAATGTGAACGAGGCCTATGCGCGTCTAGGGGTTTCGGGGTCGGCCAGAGTTTTCTCAATGTGGTACACAGGAAATCGGTTGAAATTCCAAATTCTAGCGTCAAAATGCGGTCGAGTGTACTTCTCATGTCACGTAGTACTTTTTCATTTCTTCACTGAACATATTGTATTACTCGTACTCCACTAAATTCAATGTTGAATTTTACGAATATTGAATGATTAAGTGAATCGCATCTGTCGTTGTGGAGAAATTGCATAAATAAACTTTTCTTGTGCGGAGGAACTTTTCCCTCTCGAGTGACACAAAATAAGTGGTTGAGTATGCACATTCTTTCAACGCAATAGTCTTTATTGTTTTAGTTGGGCATGCAAAACATAATTAGATATAGTATTTCCAATGACGAGAATCACGCAGAAACAATTTTCACTCATTTCCCTTCACTGCCAGCTGAGATTTAGTGAAAACAAACTAAATTTGTTCAAAGGCCTTGCTGAACATCAATCGAATTGCGAGGGACACCTCGTAAAAAACGGGAAAAGTCGATAAGCAGGAAACCAAAGATACAACTCAGGAATGGACGGTGACTGGAGCAGATAGTGATGTGACAAAAGCACAAAAGAAAATATTGAAAAAAATAAAAAATTAATTTTGTATATTTTTGAAATGCAGTTTACCAGCTATGCAAACAAAAATACCGCTTAATTAACAAAAACTAAAAATACCTAATAGACAAAAAAAAAATAATAATTTTGTTACTATTAATATAATAGTAATATTAAAAACAAAAAAATTCTAAGAAATGCGGGCTCTACAGAGCCCGCATATAATTATACTAATAACGCGATTATTACGTTAGAGTGATCCAACATTAGGAAAGCACTAAGCTGTGTTTGATTGATGCATGTGAATAATAGAGTGTAAAGGCCTGCCTAGAAGCAATGAATTAAGTGAAAAGCTAATGAGGTGAGCAGGAGAAGGAGGCTGGATTGGGGAGTGGTAGTAAAATAATAGTAGTATTACTTCTATATTTATTCGTCGATGGAATATTTATTTTTATTTTTTTCAATATGTCAAAATTGCCCATTTTGTCATTTCTGATTTTGGGAATTGTTTTTTACCCTGGTTGCAAAATGTTTTTAACAGCAGTGCTCTGGAAATGTGAACAAGCCAATGAGCGTATAGGGGTTTCGGGGTCGGCCAGAGTTTTCTCAATGTGGTACACAGGAAATCGGTTGAAATTCCAAATTCTCGGGTCAAAATGCGGTCGAGTGTACTTCTCATGTCAGCAAGTACTTTTTCTTTTCTTCACTGAACATATTGGCTTACACGTACTCCACTAAATTCAATGGTGAACTTTACGAATATTGAATGATTAAGTGAATCGCATCTGCCGTTGTGGAGAAATTGCATAAATAAACTTTTCTTGTGCGTAGGAACTTTTTCCTCTCGAGTGACACAAAATAAGTGGTTGAGTATGCACATTCTTTCACGCAATAGCCTTTATTGTTTTAGTTGGGCATGCAATATATTTTCAGATATAGTATTTCCAATGACGAGGATCACGCAGAAACAATTTTCACTCATTTCCCATCACTGCCAGCTGAGATTTAGTGAAAACAAAATAATTTGTTCAAAGGCCTTGCTGAACATCAATCGAATTGCGAGGGACACCTCGTAAAAAACGGGAAAAGTCGATAAGCAGGAAACCAAAGATACAACTCAGGAATGGACGGTGACTGGAGCAGATAGTGATGTGACAAAAGCACAAAAGAAAATATTGAAAAAAATAAAAAATTAATTTTGTATATTTTTGAAATGCAGTTTTACCACTCAGTGCAAAAACAAAAATACCCTAATAGACAAAAACTAAAAATACCCTAATAGACAAAAACACAAAAATATATTTTGTATACTATTATATAATAGTAATATTATAAAACAAAAAAAAAATTCTAAAAAATGCGGGCTCTACAGAGCCCGCATATAATTATACTAATAACGCGATTATTACGTTAGAGTGATCCAACATTAGGAAAGCACTAAGATGTGTTTGATTGATACATGTGAATAATAGAGTGTAAAGGCCTGCCTAGAAGCAATGAATTATGTGAAAAGCTAATGAGGTGAGCAGGAGAAGGAGGCTGGATTGGGGAGTGGTAGTAAAATAATAGTAATATTACTTATAATTAGTTGATGGAATTTTTATTTTTATTTTTTCGATATGTCAAAATTGCCCATTTTGTCGTTTCTGATTTTGGGAATTGGTTTTTACCCTAGTTGCAAAATGTTTTTAACAGCAGTGCTCTGTAAATGTGAACGAGCCCTGTGAGCGTCTAGGGGTTTCGGGGTTGGCCAGAGTTTTCTCAATGTGGTACACAGGAAATCGGTTGAAATTCTAAATTCTCGGGTCAAAATGCGGTCGAGTGTACTTCTCATGTCAGGTAGTACTTTTTTATTTCTTCACTGAACATTTTGTATTACTTGTAGTCCACTAAATTCAATGTTGAATTTTACGAATATTGAATGATTACGTGGATTGTATGTGTCGTTGTGGAGATATTGCATAAATAAACTTTTCTTGTGCGGAGGAACTTTTCCCTCTCGAGTGACACAAAATAAGTGGTTGAGTATGCACATTCTTTCACGCAATAGTCTTTTGTCTTTTGGTTGGTCATGCAAAATATAATTATATATGGTATTTCCAATGACGAGGATTACGCAGAAACAATTTTCGTTTATTTCCCATCACTGCCAGCTGAGATTTAGTGAAAACAAAATGAATTTGTTCAAATGCCTTGCTGAACATCAATCGAATTGCGAGGGACACCTCGTAAAACGGGAAAAGTCGATAAGCAGGAACCAAGATACAACTGAGATGGCCGGTGACTGGGGCAGATAGTGATGTGACAAAAGCAGAATAGAAAATATTGAAAAAAATAAAAAATAAATTTCGTATATTTTTGAAATGCAGTTTTACCACTAGTGCAAAAACTAAAAATACCCTAATATGTAAAAACACAAAAATATATTTTGCACACTATTATATAATAGTAATATTATAAAATTAAAAAAGAATTCTAAGAAATGCGGGCTCTACAGAGCCCGCATATAATTATACTAATAACGCGATTATTACGTTAGAGTGATCCAACATTAGGAAAGCACTAAGCTGTGTTTGATTGATGCATGTGAATAATAGAGTGTAAAGGCCTGCCTAGAAGCAATGAATTATGTGAAAAGCTAATGAGGTGAGCAGGAGAAGGAGGCTGGATTGGGGAGTGGTAGTAAAATAATAGTAATATTACTTATAATTTGTTGATGGAATTTTTATTTTTATTTTTTCAATTTGTCAAAATTGCCCATTTTGTCGTTTCTGATTTTGGGAATTGGTTTTTACCCTAGTTGCAAAATGTTTTTAACAGCAGTGCTCTGTAAATGTGAACGAGCCCTATGAGCGTCTAGGGGTTTCGGGGTCGGCCAGAGTTTTCTCAATGTGGTACACAGGAAATCGGTTGAAATTCCAAATTCTAGCGTCAAAATGCGGTCGAGTGTACTTCTCATGTCACGTAGTACTTTTTCATTTCTTCACTGAACATATTGTATTACTCGTACTCCACTAAATTCAATGTTGAATTTTACGAATATTGAATGATTAAGTGAATCGCATCTGTCGTTGTGGAGAAATTGCATAAATAAACTTTTCTTGTGCGGAGGAACTTTTCCCTCTCGAGTGACACAAAATAAGTGGTTGAGTATGCACATTCTTTCACGCACAGTCTTTCTTGTTTTAGTTGGTCATGCAAAACATAATTAGATATAGTATTTCCAATGACGAGAATCACGCAGAAACAATTTTCACTCATTTCCCTTCACTGCCAGCTGAGATTTAGTGAAAACAAACTAAATTTGTTC
This sequence comes from Oxytricha trifallax, assembly GCA_000711775.1. Classification (NCBI taxonomy): domain Eukaryota; phylum Ciliophora; class Spirotrichea; order Sporadotrichida; family Oxytrichidae; genus Oxytricha; species Oxytricha trifallax. Next base: position 1,189 of record ARYC01009224.1, on the reverse strand, counting down.
AAAGGCCTTGCTGAACATCAATCGAATTGCGAGGGACACCTCGTAAAACGGGAAAAGTCGATAAGCAGGAAACCAAAGATACAACTCAGGAATGGACGGTGACTGGAGCAGATAGTGATGTGACAAAAGCAGAATAGAAAATATTGAAAAAAATAAAAAATAAATTTCGTATATTTTTGAAATGCAGTTTTACCACTAGTGCAAAAACTAAAAATACCCTAATATGTAAAAACACAAAAATATATTTTGCACACTATTATATAATAGTAATATTATAAAATTAAAAAAGAATTCTAAGAAATGCGGGCTCTACAGAGCCCGCATATTATTATACTAATAACGCGATTATTACGTTAGAGTGATCCAACATTAGGAAAGCACTAAGATGTGTTTGATTGATGCATGTGAATAATAGAGTGTAAAGGCCTGCCTAGAAGCAATGAATTATGTGAAAAGCTAATGAGGTGAGCAGGAGAAGGAGGCTGGATTGGGGAGTGGTAGTAAAATGATAGTAATATTACTTATAATTAGTTGATGGAATTTTTATTTTTATTTTTTCAATATGTCAAAATTGCCCATTTTGTCGTTTCTGATTTTGGGAATTGGTTTTTACCCTAGTTGCAAAATGTTTTTAACAGCAGTGCTCTGTAAATGTGAACGAGCCCTATGAGCGTCTAGGGGTTTCGGGGTCGGCCAGAGTTTTCTCAATGTGGTACACAGGAAATCGGTTGAAATTCCAAATTCTAGGGTCAAAATGCGGTTGAGTGTACTTCTCATGTCAGCAAGTACTTTTTTATTTCTTCACTGAACAATTTGAATCAAATGAAGTCCACTGAATTTAATGTTGAATTTTACGAAAATTGAATGATTACGTGGATTGTATGAGTCGTTGTGGAGATATTGCAAAAATAAACTTTTCTTGTGCGCAGGAACTTTTCCCTCTCGAGTGACACTAAATAAGTGGTTGAGTATGCGCATTCTTTCGCGCAATAGTCTTTTATCTTTTGATTGGGCATACAAAATATAAACATATATGGCATTTCCAATGACGAGGATTACGCAGAAACAATTTTCGTATATTTCCCATCACTGCCAGCTGAGATTTAATGAAAACAAAATGAAGTTTGTTCAAATGCCTTGCTGAACATCAATCGAATTGCGAGGGACACCTCGTAAAACGGGAAACAGT